>MWSQ01005963.1:0-44042 GCA_002116395.1 Ramularia endophylla | reverse complement strand
GCTACCTAATCCGCCGTAGTTTATCTTTAACTCGTTAAGCGCCTTCTCTTATTAAGGTTTCTCTAGTTACCCGAGCTCGACTAGTATCTAATCGATCCGCTACTACCTACTAGTATTCCGTCGTAGTAGGAGGAGAGCGCTAATTACGCTAAACTGTCTAATCGTAGACCGCTAGCGTATAACGTTATTCCTCGACGTAATCTCTAGGCGAGAGGGGTAGGTAGAGTATTAGTTAGAAGTCTAGGTATATATTTAGTTTACTATATAGTACGAAGATATATAGTAGCCTCGTACTCCTACGAGAGCGGTAGATAAAACGAGACCGCTAAGAGCGTAGAGAACTATAAGTTAGAGGAACGGCTAACTAGAGTTAGTTACTACGAGTATTAATATAGAGGTAGCGGTAAAGATTACTTAGTATTATATAACGTAAGTAAGGTGCTTAGTATTATATAACGTGTAAGTGCGAGTGCAAGTTGCAGAGAATAACAGCGCGCTAAGCCCGATACGGGCTTTCCTCGTCCCTAGAGTACGGAGTAATTGCGACTTCAAGCATCAAAGCTCAGCCGAAAGCACGAGAGTTGGCGCGAAAGCGAAACACAAATCGGGCGACGCGCTTGCCAGAGATTTGCCGAACATTCATTCACTTGTCCACGATCACTTGTCACCTCCAATGCTCAAACAAATATTCTGGCTGTTTACAGAATTGGTACAAGAATAGTGTATATACATCCACTCGATCAATTCAAGACCTGACCAATGCAAGACCTCCACAATCTCCTATCGTATCGATCTCGAACGTTTTCTTCCCGACCGACTGGACCTCGAGCGTTTACTTCTTGACCGACTGAACCTCTTCGTCTCTCCCATCTCCTGCCTCCTCAAGCGCTCCGCCTCGGCATCGCTGGCACCACCATTCAAAACAATGTGTGAGTATATCATTGGCTTGATGCCACCTGGGTATTTGCCCTTTCGAACCTCCTCAAACCATCAGCCCATGCGTCTGCGAGATGGGTTTGATAATATTCACCTTCTTTTTCCGGTGAAAATAGGTACAGCTGATATAGAAGCCATGTATATGGCTCGGCAGTATCGCGAGAACGAACCAGAGGCAGTTTATCATGAAGTCCGGCCCGAAGCCACAGAGCATGAGTATGGACAATGGTGGGAAGAATATATTGATTATAGTCAGGGCAATGCGGTAGCTGAGGTCTCCCATTGCTGTTCTTGAGTTGCAGGTTCCCTACAGATGAGGATGGTATAAGATATGTTTGAGTAGGAAAGAGGAAACGAAGCAGCCTATCGTCATTAGTGTTGGCGCTGCCATGTTCCTTACGCTTACAGGATGCGCCATGCACGACGGTAAATGAGTTCTGTCGAGGTTGCTGGGATGTTTTCAAGTTGGGAAAGTTGAATGACGAGCTCGTGGCTTGCTTCCCGTCGACTTTTGACAAAACTATCCCGTCCCACGATAATTCTGATCATTACTTTACCTTCCTTCTTTTGCACATTCACTTCACTTCGTCTTGTACATCGACCATCAACCACCATCGAATCCAAAGATGACCTCAGCAGCAGATCCGCCAGAGGGCGTCCACCACTATGAGTCTTATGAAGAGCTACCAGAAGCCAACTCCAAATACTGGCATCAACGCTACAATATCTTTTCCAAGTACGACGACGGCGTCTGGCTGACAGACGATGCCTGGTTCGGCGTCACTCCAGAGCCCATTGCAAAGTACGTCGATGCTTCTGTCACGAGCCTCATCCATTCCGCACTCGTCTGACATCAGGCAGCAAAATCGCCGAGCACGTGGCAACCGCTCCTGCGTCCAAAACAATACTCATCGATGCCTTTGCTGGTGCAGGTGGAAACGTGATCGCCTTTGCTCTGTCTGGCCGCTGGAAACAAATCTTTGCTGTTGAAAAGGATCCCAAGACCCTGGCTTGCGCGAAACATAATGCTGAACTCTACGGCGTTGCGAAGAAGATCTTCTGGATTCAGGGCGATGTGTTCGACGCGCTAAAGGTGCGACTGAAAGTTGCGGCGAAAAACGCTGTGATATTCGGTAGTCCGCCTTGGGGAGGTCAGTCGAAGCTGCATGTCTGAAAACCAGTTCTTTCATACTTACTGATTCTGATTACAGGCACGAGTTATACCGATTGGGATGTCTTCGATCTCTCGTACATGGAGCCCTATAATATGCAGCATCTGCATGATGCCTATGCCAAAGTTACGGATCACTTTGTGCTTTACCTACCCAGGACCTCGGACGTGCGGCAGCTGGTCAGGTACCACAAGGGAGAAGACAAGCTGAAGGTCATTCATTATTGCATGCACGGGTCTAGCAAGGCACTGTGCGTGTTCTATGGGTCCTTCCAATTGAATTGATCGAGTGTGGTCCAGACACGTCCAACACCTCTACCATCCCAATGTCTAGCCCTCAGCCTCTTTCCACCATCTGGCGGCACCGGACTCATTCGAACCGACTGGGCGCTTGATGCTATGCCGTGGACAATCTCCGAACTCACGAGCTCATATTCCAAGTATGAATTTTTTTTGGAGCTTCTTCAAGTGGGCTTCGGGTTTCAAGTGTCATTGCATCATCATATGAAGGCTCGCTGGAGCCGCAGTTGGGTATCTTACAAAACTCAGCTTTCCCTACAGCATGGCCTCAAGCCGCCGCAGCAAGAGGCACTCTGTGCCACGCATTCCCAAGCAGACCGCGGAAGTTCCAAGTCGCATCGAAAGTCTGCGGCTGACAGTTATATGAGCAGTCCACCGCCTTGACGACAAACTCCACTTCTTGGTCTGTAGGAAGTTGGTCCTTCTCCCAATCAATACTCCACAACGTCCAAGCCCAACGCCTGGTCCCCTTCGCCTGATCCTGCTTTAAACATGCTTGTTTCCATGTTTTGCCTCCGTCGGCGGACACATCAACTCGGACGATCCTCCTTCCACCTCCCGAATATGCGAAACCTGACACAGAGGTCTGCGCCTCACCTTTGCTCGCATTGCGAGCAATATTGGTGATTGCAGACTGCACGGGCATTTCCTGGATCGATTGTGCCTGCTCCCAATCCTCAGGCCGTAAATCCGCAGCCCTTACATTTGGACCAAAGCATTTGTAGTCGCGGTTGTGCCAATTGGACTGGCTTTCTTCGCTACTGATCCGCACTTTCCCGATCCACTTGACCGAGCGAGTCGCGACACTGCCAGGAACTATCGCGCGCAGTGGACCACCATGGTCTCGCGTCATGGGCTCTCCATTCATGTCCCAAGCAAGCAGCACATCGGAAGTAGGATCCAGGGCCGTCTGAATTGGAATCGATTGCTCGTACGTATCGCTCGGTGCGCAGAAGTGGATGTGCTTGTCTGCATCTTCATCATCTGGACATGGTGTACATGCTTTGCTGACATCATACCCGGAATCCATGAGGATGTCACGCAGTAGGACGCCAGTAAATTCTGCCGTGCCAATCGCACCGACATCCCATTGTAGACCCGCTGTCTTTCCGTTTGCGGAAGTTTTGCTCATGTGGCTTCGACGGTTACCTGCACATTGAAGTGTTACGGTCACGGTGTGCTGCTGGAACTTCCTCTTCAAATCTTCGATCGAATAGGACATTTCCTCGCCGTCGGAGAGTTCGATGTCCAATCTGTGATCTTTCGCTTCAATAATTGGAACCCAGAGATGATTTCGAACGAAGAATAGTCGGATTGGCGTGAGGAAGTCACCGAGCAGTTTCCCTGGAGTTTCGGCATTGCATGGCTTTGCTGTCTGCACGATCAAGCTAGAATCCCGCTCTGGATCATCTTTGAAAGGATCGTCGATACATGGTCTCGAACCTTCGAGGATGGACCAGTTGATATTGCCGCTCTCATCCAAGTCTCGCGAATCGATGTCTGCGAGGTAGTAGGAGTCCAAGAGTTGATGTACTTCGGGCTTGTTGTGGATGGTGAAGAGTTTCCAGTATGGGTCTATGGAGCCTCCGCATGCTCGGAGGATTACCTCGCCGCCGGGATGAGATGCGACGAAATCGGTTATGTCGTAGACTGAGGTGCCGCGGATGACCCATTTTCTGGATGCTGAGCGGTCATGGGTTACTACTTCCGAAAGGCGGACTTGAGTGGTGTCTTGAAGGGCTTGGTTAGCTTTCGCATTGATGTCAATCAACGAATCGGGGGATGTCACTGACCTGCAACGAGTTTGGCATCTTCATCGTTATCATTGATGTTGATAACGAGAGCATCGGCTTGTTCCTGTACCAAGCTTATGACAGGTGCAGACAGAATCGCTACGGCTGACACTCCGAACAACAATCTCAACACACCCGACGCATCGCTCCTCTGAGGTTGAACTCTGCTATTCTGCCATGTGCTCGTCCTCCTCACACCATTCCAATCAAACGCATATTGTCGACTCCTACTCTTGAACCCGCTCAACTCCGACCCACTCTTCCTTCCACCCGCCGCGCTCCTTGTCACTTGACTCGCCGGCGACGACGACACAGCTCTTTTTATAATGGTATTTCGGCATGCTGTCCTCTCTACAGCCCGTATCGGGATACCGAATGCATTTCCAAGCCGAATCGATGGCATTGTGGCCGGTTTTGGTGATTTTCGACTCGGTGAGGGCCAACCAGAGTGCTGGCTGATGGCGTGCTCGAAGCTAGGTGGGGACTCGAGCCGGTTTTGGAGCCGGGCCAAGACTCATGCGGTGCGAGCCTGGGACCGACCGGCCGAAGATATGCTTCGATTTATGCGATGGGCCAGCTGAGCTGCACTTGAAACGTTTCTTATTGGTTGGACTGAGAGGAGCGGATGCTGTGACAGGCTTGGCTTGTTGTTGATTGCGATGGACACTAATGGTAACAAACAATTGTCCGTTGATAGCCGTGTCAGGTTGCTGTTACGCCCTGCGAGAAGCCGCAGCAAACTTGAAACGCAAGGCGGGGCTGGCGTTCGGTGGAAGACCACATGATCGAAGGTATGTTTGAAATGATTGAGCTTGCATTCCTTTTGCACGAAGACATTGACCGGTTATCATGCAGTACTGGTGGCTTCGCCTGCTTTTCTCCTGTCGAGATATTCTAGTCGCTATGACACATTGCAGCCTTGGCAAGCAATCGTGACTTCCTTTCCGACGAATAGATCAAGATCGATTTCACAGCTCATTTGGACATCCTCTTATATGTCTTGGCTCAATACAACATTTGGTCAAGTAACAGCAACGACATACTTACTTGGATCGATGGTATGACTTTGTAAAAGACATTTGCCAACAGAAATCTGCTCATCTTGTGCAGATAGAAGAGTCGCGTTAGGCACAAGTAACAACAATCGCCGACTATCGAATGGTCATATCAGTTTTGATTCACGATCAACTTGAGGCCCACAAGCGGTATCTTTGCCTTGGGACGAGAACTCCCACTTGCCGATGACAGATCAGTGAAAAAAATTCGAGTCGTTGGAGAATGATCCTCTAGTAATACATTTCAAGGTCCCACGAACAAGACCGACCATTCCCTGCTTTCGTAGCCATCGGTTGTTTACTGCGACAACGTCTTCTGAAGCCTCTCGCATAGAGCTTGATCTGGTGAAGGTGGAGATACCATAGCGAACTCTTTCCCCTCACACTTTGCTTTGTATTCCAAGCGTTGGCACTTTTTCTCGGCCGGAGAAGGCGGAAAGACTTGAGTAAACACCATACCTTCGCACTGAGCCTTGTATTGCAAGTTCAGGCAATTCTGCTCAGCTGGCGAAGGAGGATACGTGTCGACGAATGAATGTCCTTCGCACTGCTGATGGTACTGTGTCTGCGCTTCGTTTGGCTGAACCGCCTTGATGTTCTAGAATGAAGAAACGATTAGCGGACTGATTTGAACCTTCATACACGGCAGGCATACCGCAGGTGGTGGCGCAGAAACTACTCCAACAGCTCCGAAAGCAGCCGCAAGGAGGGTAACGAAAGTGGTCTTCATGTTGTTGTGGACTTCAGTGGTCTTAACGAGTGTGGGTGAATGCGTAACGGCTCTGCTACTGCCTCGGAATGGAGGTATTCTGAACTGATATATGCGTTAGTATTCAAGAGATCTCGATCGAAACAGGAGAGTAATGAACAGTTTGCAGACTAATGTTACAAAGAGCTCGAATCTTGCCACTGCAACCTCTTCGAGTCCCCATACCAGCAGTCTCGCTTATCTCTCGCTTATTGAGATAATTCGCGGCGGATCTTTCCAACAAGGGGTTGCTTGCGAACTGCCGGAGGGTGTACTGGTCTTGGCGATACGATTCCATCGATCGTCCTCGTCTTGTGAAGATTACGCTTCCACTGTGAGACGCCGAAACATGCTACGAGAACTTACGAGAAAGCATTTGAGCACATGTGTGAGTTTTACTGTGTGTATAGACGTGCAAGGTGTGCTGTTACTACAATATTGTAAGCCGGACGAATGAACGCCAAGCCGCCAGTGGTTCGGGACGCTCGGAAAATATCTACGGCTCTAATGCTGCGACTCGTGCAACTGGGAGCACTTTCTTGGCATTGTATCAAATGTAAATCTGAAGCATGAGTTGTGTCCAGTGAGATGAAGGCTTGGCGTGTGGCATAGGAGAAAGATAAGGTGATCTGCTGCTTCCTCAACGGGCTAGCCTCTCCACTAGCGCCAAATCAAGTGAGTTAATTCGGAATGCTCGAAATGCGAAACACAGCAGCCTTTGATGTCCAGTAGCATGAAGAGCTCAGTGCAAACAATTCAAGTTGTGAAGGTTTCCAGCAACAACATCGATGTTGCCATGCGACGGTATCGCGGAACTTCGGCAGTCCTATGGTGGTTCATCAACGGCTATTTCAACGGCTTCACGACCACTCCAGCCAGCCACGATGACAACATTACAATACTGCGATAAAAGCTGACGCGGCGATTGCCGTTGTTGTTCCTGTCTCGCACGTGTGAAATGGGCCAATAATTCGAGCTCATTGTCTGTGCCCAGCCAAGCACACCGGTTTGACCGTTATGTTTGGCTGGACAATTGAATGTATACGTACGCACTATAGGCTCGCATTCAGTTCAGTACTACACTATTACGCCACACAGTGGCTATATACCACATGGCCAACGCCGTTGCTCTCTCAATAATGTGGCCGGCGACACATTTACATTATGTTCAAGGCAGGAGAGTCGAAGAAGGTGGTCGGTAATGCGAGTATATACATACCATGACAATCCATGCATCCCTCTTCATCCTTCAAGTCAACCAACACACCAGCAGTCCCACAGCAGATCATCAGTTCTACGACAAGATATCAGCTCGACAAATATTCCCACAACAGAGCCACAACGACCCGTTCCACATCAGCTATGAAGTCAACCATTTCAGCCGCCCTTTTGCTTCTCGCAACCTTCACAACCGCCGCACCTCACAACTTCGCAACATTCACAACCGCCCCGGCCCACAACTCGACCGAAAATCAAACTTGCCAAGCAGGCAACAGCCGACGAGTTTCACCCCTCCGAAGCAGCCGCCATCGAACCATCGGCCCCCTTCGTGTAAACGCTACCGGTCTCGACGACAGATTCTCCTTCGGCAAAACTGCACAAATCGAATACAGCTCCAACTGGGCCGGAGCTGTCCAGATCGGCACTGGAATTACCGAAGTCAGCGGCATGGTCACTTTCCCTCGCGTCACAACTCCAGCAAACGCCGCATCAGACCAGGGATACGGTGGTTCAGTCTGGATTGGTATCGACGGTGACACATGCCCACAGTCTATCTTGCAGACTGGAATCGACTGGGTTGTTCAAGGAAACACAGCAACCTATGCGGCTTGGTATGAGTGGCTACCCGAGGCTTCGTACGATTTCGATATCGTGGTGAACCCTGGTGATCAGATCATGATGAGTGTCAAGGCTGATAGTACGACTGGTGGTACTGCGTGAGTATCAGCACCAATGTCCTTGGTAAACACATACTAACCTCTGTAATAGAACCATCATGAACCTCTCTACCAACCAGACCGTCATGCATTCCTTCACGGGCCAAAATGCCCTCTGCCAACAGAATGCCGAGTGGATTGTCGAGGACTTCTCCATCACCGACAGCAACGGCGATTCCGGACTCATTCCATTTGCTGCTTTCGACAAGATCACAGTCACAAACGCCACCTACACGACCAATGGCAAGATGGCAGGTGTTGAAGGCGCCACGATTATGGATATCTCGCAGAATGGTTCAACCCTTACGGACTGTGAAACGAGCGGCAACCACACCATGGCGTGCAGTTACGAGGGTCCTGGAGCGGAGGCGAGGTTTCTATGAGCTGGTCTCATGGGAAAAAGGGTGTGGACTATGTTCTTTCGAGCCGGTCTCATTTGAAAATGTCTTTTCTTCTTATGAGCTGGGCTCATGCGGTTGATTCATCTAGTCATACTCTTGGTCAGCGTCGATTATGTTAATATACAGATGTTTGTACACAAGCAGCACTTTGCAATCTTAAACTTTTCTTCCAAACCCCTGAACGCTGCTTTGGGGTATCTCAAGAAACAAATTGCCGGAAACAACGGAAGAAGCTTCTTGCGTCATTCAGATCACCAGCCACTCCTCTCCAATTGCTCTAGCAGCCTCGTCATTACCGGCCAAAGCATAAAATCCTTGCAGAGCAAACGCCGCTTCAGGCGCGAAGTCTTCGATATCGTCGTCCGTTGGTCCCTCATGTTCGGCTTGAACCTGCGCACTGAGCTCGAGGACTTTTTCGTACCTAGGAATCGCCACATGCGACAGCCCCAAATGATGCCACATGCGCGCAACATTGTACTCAGCCTCTTGCAAATCGCAAGCCTTACCACTCGCAACCCTCAGATCGTAGTATTGGAACAATGCCGCGAGACCCTGATTGATTCCGAACTGTCGATTATCGCTCTGCCGCTTCATGGAATTCTGGACGAACATGGCAGCAATGCTGAGGTTGACGCAAATGTTGTCCGGTTGGAGCGCGAGAGCACGGAAGAAGTAGGGAAGAGCACTATGGGAATGATTTGCTTGTGCGACCATGTGACCGTAGATCATCAGAACGCCGGCGTCGAGAACGGGAACATTGCCCAGAGCTGCTTCCTTCTTCGCTTTAGTGTTGAGCGAAGGACCTTGGATGGACCATTCAACTTGGTCTCGAGCTGATTGTGTCATGGCGAGATAGTCATATTGCTTGACCATTCGGAGCATAAATTTCTGGGCTGGACCACTGCTGAACCAATTGCTACCGGTTGAAAAGCGATTCAAAGCGGCAAGGAGTTGGTAAGCTTGTGAGGATGTGTAGTCTGCGTCGGTGATGAGCTTGCGTGCAAGCTCGATCCAGTATTGACTGTCGTTGAATGCCAGGGCACAGTAGAGCGACGCAGAGTAGTTTGCGCGACGAAGATCCTTGTTCAGGTAGAAGACATTGGCTGCCCACAGAACGTCTTGCAGGGTTCTGTAGCACTTGTCTTGCTCTCCGGTTTTCGAATAGTAAATTGCGAGACTCATGAACATATGATGCCACTCGACGAAAGGAATCGAGAGGAACTGGTGCGGTTCGCGGTTGGCTCCATGGTGCATGTCTCTGACAATTCCCTTCCCAATATCTTCGGAAATTTTCATTGCCACGTTCTTGTCGCGAGCGGGAAAGAAGACTTTCATGGACAGGAAGTCCTCCATCATGCTAGTCACAGCTCCTACCCATTGCTCCACCGATTCTTCGTCACCTCCTTCCTCGAATGATGCCCAATGGGACTCAACAACAGCGTAGTTGGTGAGCGCTCGTGCTTCTGCGTCCGCGATGCGTCGGAAGCGCTCCTCGTCACGAGCTTTCTTCGCGGAGCTCGGTGGTCTTTGCAGTCGTGGGCGTTTCGGAACTGGCGCTCCGTCTTGCACCTTCTCGGAGCCGTCTTGGTCGCCTGGATCTGCAGAAACGATATCTCTATGCTTGACACGCTTGCGTTTGCGAACACCAGTTGCACCCACAGCGTCGTCTGCCGTGGTGGTGCCCTCTGCTGCAGCATCGCCCTCCTTCGGTTTTGGAGGCTTCCTCTTGCGAGGCGCTTTCTTGGCCTTGGCGCTTCCACCTTCAGCGTCATCTGCTTCGGCTGGCAAAGATCCATCGGGCTGCAATTCAGGTACCGACACCTTCTTTCTGGGCTTTGCTCTTGGCTGACCATTAAGTTCGGAATCACCGGTACCAGGAGTGAAGGCATATCTGGTGTTCGCTGGGATCATCTGCACCTTGGCCTCGGTGAGCAGATCCCGACGGCCTAGGCGGATCAAGTCATTGCACATGAACCGCGCTTTATCAATCTCGCCCGCGTCTTCATACAACTTGGCCAGAAGTGCGCCAGCTTTGGCGTAGCCGTTGACAGTGGTATAGTGCTGGCCTCGTTGCGGAGCTTCATACATCTGGACGACCGCTTCGAAGGATTTCATTGCCTCCCAAGGCCTCTCCAGAGACATGTAAGAAGTTCCGAGTTGCATCCACACCTTTTGATCCAGAATGGTGTACCGGCTCACACCACGGAGAGCATCCAGGTATTCAGCAGCCTCTTGCAAATAACCCTGACCGCGAAGACTGTTTGCTGCTTGCCAGAACATGTCGGCATACTCGTCAACGTCTTCTGTGCAGGCCAAAAGTGACTTGAAGTGCCTCAGCGCTTCATCCTTCTGACCTAGCTTCATGCGGAACAAACCCATCCGCACACGAATGTCAACTGGCAGGCCGTCTCCATACTGGCCTTTATCGCGACTGGCCCTGCCTTGCTGGAACTCTCCTATATACGCTCGCCTGTCATTTTCATTGTCCCACTCTCGATCATCGTCGACATATTGGTCCCAGAAGGTCTCATCCTTGCGACCAATGAACCACCGCGCATATTTTTTGGCTTTTGCAAGCCCTTCTGTAGGATCTCCACAGCGATAGAACAGCTCCAGATATATATTGAGATGGTCCCAAGGGTCTGTGTCATCTTCCTCGTCTCCAAAAGTGTCGCAGTCTTTGTATATCTCGAAACAATTGTCGTAAAAGTCCAAAGACTTCCGAAGTTCGCCACTGTCCTGCAGACTTGCCGTGATCTGAGCGTAGTCCTTAGCGTACTGTGACTTCCCCGGCCATTGCTTGAGGATATTCTTCAGGTCCAGACGCGCAAATTTGGTGTTGTCGGTTTCTTGATACAGCATGAGTTTTGCAACTCGAAGCTCATACTCGACGTCGAGGTCTTTGCAAAGTTTGATGGCTTCGCCATAACACTCGATGGCCATCTTGATGCGCTCAGGAGTCCGCTCACTCTCATCGACTTCCAGCGTCTTGCCAGCCACAAGACTCCAAACATCGGATCTGCGGATAGTAATGGCACCAAACCATAGCGCCTGAACCGCGTCCTCATCGTGACCTTGTTGTTTCAAAATCTCTGAGAGGAGCGAATGGGCCTGGAAGATCTCTGGATTGGCTTTGACGGCCTGACGAGCGAAGTCCGCCGCTGTTTCAAGATCGCCATTCAAGAAGGCTTTGCTTGATTTCGTAATACAGTCCTTGAAATCGCGCCCAGGATCCGTCGCTTTTTTTCTGCCACCGCGGCTGCCGCGACCACCACGACCTCGACCACGAGGCTTATCGCCTGCCGAACTTCCGATGTTCTCGTGCTCGGTTCCTTTGAGTAACTGTTTCCAACCACGACGGACCTTCCCGCCACGTGGACCCACCTTGGAAGTGGAGCTACGCGAGTTCCCGGTATACTGAATGTCCTCTTCTTCGATGAGTTGATTCACATGATCAGCATCTCTACGAGCGAGCTCAGCCTCGGAATAGAAAGCGCTGCTCGCATGACCATTCAGTTGTGACTGCGAATATGGGCGCGAGCCGAATGGATTTCCGTAAGAAGACCCGGAGCCGTACCGATTGCCATACGGAGATGCGCCCCATCCACCAAGCGGAGAGGTGACGGGCACAGGACCCCAGCCTTGTGGGTAGGAATTCGGTTGGTCAGCGGCGGTGAAAGCAGAAAAGTCTGTCACATGATGCTTAGATGAAGTAGGCGGAGGCGCCATTCCCCATACCGCATCGTCATACTGCTGGTCCGATGTGGACTGCCGCGCGCTTGGTGTGGCAGGCGAATCTGGGATTAGATATGTGGAATTGCCTCGTGAGCCAGGAAAAAGTCCGTATGGACTAGCAGATGGTTCAGCTCCCGCCGGACTGATAGGAATGCTACGCTGCCGATTGAGCGTTGGATACGCTGGGTTGCTGTCACGGGCTGGTTCCGGGTATTTGGACTGGCTGCCGCTAGAAGGGCTGCCAGCATTGTGATCCTCGGTGGAATCGACGTCTGTCATGTTTGGCCTTGTCGATCGCAAGAGCGCGTTCCTGTGAGATGAGTTTTGCGTGGTTTCATCTGGACAATGCGTGTCTTTTCACAAATTGGGCAGTGGACGATATTTCGAGGTTGTGTAAAGTTTCGAATCTCGAGCACGTGCAGAACGTGCCTGCATCCGTAAAGCTGAACAGCACTTGTGAGAACTCGTCGGGGGTGAAGGGTGTGATGTCGGTTCGGTAGTTGATCAATATGGACAGTGGACTTCCTTTGGAAATGGATGCTGAAAGTGGCAGAGCACTCGGCACCTTGGAAGTGGATGCATGAGACGCAGTCGGAAGCTCGGCTCGAGCGCGCTTAAAAGTGGAGCCCGTCAGGTTTTCGGATGGCTTTGCCGAGCGCAGGCGGCAAGGCGTCCACTCCACGCTTTAGGGTTAGGGTTGGGGTAGTGGCCAACGTCTCATATTGGATAACAACATCATCATACCATCGCAATGATGAATGGATGAATGAGTGGAACCGAGCTCTACATAGCCGCAAGTACTGGATTAGAGAAGAGAGGAGGTATCGAAAACATGGAACCCCTTGTACCGCTTCATTTTTCAACTGATCTTTCTGTCTACCGCCTCAGCTCCTCAGATTCCCTCAAGATGCTCAATTTTCCTCTTCCGCGTCCTCACCCCAAGGACACCTAATCTCTTGCCCGGGCCACAACCTCTCAATAAGCTCTCTCGCTGGCACCCAAGAGAAATACTCGTCATCCCAGCTACCGTCAGAACTATCCAACCATTTAGCACCCATCCCAAACAGTTTCACACACAGTACTCACCTAACCTTAATCGCCCCGGGAGCCAACATACTCGCTCTTAACAGAATAGCCGTCACAACAAGATCATACGGCTTGAGCGCCGTCTTGCAGAATGACATGCTCATGGGGCAACGTTCAAGTTCGAAGGGCTCATGGCTGTTGTCCGGGTCGCCATTGAGATAGATCCCCTTATCGTGGATGTCGGGTCCCAGGCCGTCGTTGTCCTCGCCGTTCCTGGTGAGGGCGACATCGGCAGATTGTATGATGAGGCGGGTGTCAGAGAGAAGTTGGCGCCAGGTTCTGAGCCACTCGGCTCTGTTGATGATTTTCCATGTGTGTGTGTAACCCATGTTTGTGCAGATTGTAATGGGAAGTGAAGGGGAGTGAGACGGAGTTGTGACTTACTGCAGTGGATGAGTCGCTCATTCTTATACGTTGTCGACGTTTGGACGATACCCAGCAGGCGGACCTGCTGCCTGCCAAGGTGCGCAAGGGGAAACGTCTTCCAGGCAGATATCGAATAACTATGTTGGCTTGCCTGATTCATCAAGGAAGCATTCCGATGCTCTGTTGTACAATGTATAGATATGGTACAGTAATGGTACATGTCGAAACTCTGCGAGTTCTCTATCGTCTGCAAAAGAGCCGCTTCAAGCTCCTTCGGATGTTTCGCGAGACCTGTTGGGCTCGTCGGCAGTCATCGAACTGTGATCGACCTCGAGCGGAACTCGGAGCGCAGCGCCTTTGGACAATCTTGATGGAGCCATATTGCGGCGACTTTTCCAGTGGTCTGCTTCTGTCGAGACAAGAGTGGAGTTCATCCATGCCACACCATTAACTCATGCTCTGGTATCTAGCTCTTTTGATGGTCTCATATCGCCTTCGTGCCCTCAGCACTCAACTTCTTCATCGTCTGGTCCCTTTGGTACTCCATTACCTTTCTCTTTTTGAAGTATGTGACCTGTTCCATCTGTCAGCCAAACGATGCTTTTCCGAACCGTTCCACATATGAATCCAATTCTCCCCAGCCCGATCTCATCCTCCGATTCCCTGCAGATATGTGGCGGAACTCACCCAACTACTCGCACAAGCCGCCTCAAATTCCTTCAACTCCGGCGCACACAGCTTTCTCGCCTTTTCGTCTTCCTTCACGCTGTCCACAATCCCATTCTTATCCAGACATCTAAAGAAGGAATCTCGGCCTTCCCAACATTGTGCGCGAGCGGTGCGGTCGGGAGCGATATAGCCTCCGTCTTTGGAGGGTTCCGGATTTGTGAGAGCGTTGGAGGGTGAAGATGAAAACCAACCCATTTCGTTGTACAAGTTGATCCGCAGGAGTGTTGTGCGAGGATTTGGTGGAAAGTGATTTGACCTTCACTCATGCGTAATGGAGTTTGACTTTCCCAAATCGTCGGCGATCTGGGTGAAGATGCCGTGGGTGTAAAAGTCGTGGGTACTACGTTGTACTGTGGGTATAGGTAAGCTCATTGTACAGCAACGATTTTCCAAGATGAGTGCCAGATTGCTTTACTTATGGACCTACCTATTGGAGCTGCTCGCATAAAACTTCCATAAGGTATCAACGTTCATCACTATCATGCTTATGTGCATGGTGGGCTGCAGGAACCTTGTTCAGGGCAGCTCTATCGCTACCTTTACGTGTCTTAGCAAAGAGCCTCACCAATCGTCAATTAACAGCCGAGGAACAACAGAAGAAAGCAATCAGGACATCACGCAACGCAGCGTTGTCTGTCACAGCTTGTGAGAAGAGCGGCAGGGCCTGCATGTATTTGTAACACAATTCCGGGCGTACCTGAGGTAATCTTCGTTGGCGCCATGGCATGGGCATCGCTCGATGACGGCACTTATCATGACACTCGTGTAGAGCAACAAAAAGCGGACAACTCGATGGATGCGTGCTACGAAGCACATGGTGAGAGCAGGCTATGACTGGGCTGGAATGTGCGACTGACATTCTGTGTTCACTTCTTGATCAGGCTCGCCTCTATCGATAGATGCAACGAAGGAGCACGGGCCATATTAGTCGGGAATGTAGTATGTAGCTCGCGGCCGTCTGGGTTGCCTCTTTCACTCTGTCTACTTGCGAGTAACCTTAGTGGATAGCACTGACAGGAAGACATCTGCATCCCCCTATTGCTGTCTCTCTTGATCAGACGAGTGCCCTGCCTGCCATGATGGCGATTTACTTCGTCTGTCGATTACTAAGTAGCGGCTTGAGAGAGGAGGAGCCTCAGGAAGAAGGGTTGCGAGTCTTCCAGCTCCCTCACAATTTCCATCAGCAAAGCCAGCCACGGCATCAGGGAATCAACGAAACGCGTATCCAAATCCAGGAAAGACGCGGCAGCAATTTTCTGATTCAGGACTGAGGTGAGCCCACTCTTTCTTTGATAAAGACACGTGCCGCGGGCGCGCGCACACCACGCATCACTTGCATCGTCGACCAGTTTGCGGGGCGCTTTCGGATGACCAGCGTCTGGCCGTGCCTTGTCTGGAGCGATTGTGCTGGCGCCCGAGTGCACACCGCCGACCTGCCTCTGGTTTCACCGAGCCGAAGGCATTGTCACAAGCAAAGAAGCGAACAGACAGACGCGTGCTGCCGTACGCGCTTTTTGTCTTTGTTTACTGCACCTCGCCGTCCACACCGCGCCACCTCCCAATACCCTCCCTCTGTCCCGTCTACCATACCACGGGTCGACCCTCCCCTGCACTGCTACTGCTCCTGCTATTCTTACCTCCTCTCTCATTCCCCTCCCCTCTACCTCTATTGTCCTTCTATGTCTGGCTACTCTCACCACCCTCGCGCATGCTAACTATGCCGCTGCCAGCAGTCATTCCCAACGGATGCGAAAATGAACCAAGGATGGGGCAGCGGACAAGCCAATATGTTCCAGGGCGCCGGCGCGCACCTTAATCCGCAGGCCGTCTTTAACAACTCCAACTTTGACGTCGGCCAGTTCGCGCAGAACCTGCAGCAACACCAGCAGCAGCAGCAAAACGGCGCGTCGCACACCCCAACGCCACAACAACAACAGTTTCCCGGCCAGAACTTCAACACAGGCTCTGTTGTACCCGCTAAACGACCTCACGATGGCATGTCAGGCTCGCCTCAGCAGACGCAGGTCTCGCGCTCGCAGACTCCCAACTACGGCGCAGCTGGCTTCCCGAATCCACAGCAGTTCGCCAACGCGCCCACGCCGTTTCAACATCTTCAACAACCTGGCTCCAATAATGCCACGCCTTCTCCAACAATGCAGAACCAGCAATTCCGGCCGCCACAGCAGCCACGTATGAACAATGCATCGCCGAGTCCCTTCCCAAACCAGCAACAGTCACAGCCGGGCAATTTTGGGAATCAAATGTCGCCAGGCACGCCGCAGAACGCAGGACCTCCTGGTGGCATGTCGCAGCCAGGACAAATGGGTCAATTTGGTCAGCACTATGGCGCAAATCCAGGCATGATGGCTGGAATGCCGAGCAACATGGCCGCGCAGATGCGAAATCTGAACGGGATGCAACCGAATGCGCAACAGGCCTACCAGTTGAAGCTGATGGCACATCAACAACACTTGCGCAATACGGGCATGATACCACCGCGGTCAGCAGCAGGTGGTCAACCGGGCCAACCAAACAACTTTGGCAGTGGTGGACAGCAACAAGCTGGGAATATGGCGAACGGTCAGGCGGGTGGCATGGCCCAGGCCCAGGCACAAGCGCAGGCACAAGCACAAGCACAGCAGCTGCAGTTGCAGCATAACGAGAAGCGCAAGGCTTTCCTCAAGCAGTTGCAGGGCCATGCGCAACAGCAGGGACGTCAGTTTAACCCGGCTCCGGCTATAGGAGGCAAGATGCTGGACCTCTATGCGCTCTTCACCATTGTTGCTAGCGCCAGCGGCTCGCAAATGATTGAACGCAATGGACAATGGCAACAGGTCGCCACGAAGATCGGCTTCCCGCAGCCCGCTTATCCCACCGCAGCTGAGGAAATTAAGGAAATCTACATGACTGCGGTTGTACCGTATGAGCGCGCCTGGATGCAATTAAAGATGCAGCAAAAGCAAGATCAAGCTCGTCAACATGCGCAACAAATGGCCGGGTTTGGTGGTCAACAGCAATCGCCAACGAAAGCAATGCCACCTACCAGTGGAATGAGTGGGCTGAATCAATATCAGCAGCATCTTCAGCAGATGCAGCAGAACCAACAACAACCTCCTCAAGGCACGCCCGTACAGGCCAATGCATCATTGCCGCAAAATGGAATGACGACACCGCAGCAATTGATGGGTCCTGGCGCCGGGTTACACCATCGACGCAGTAGCAGCATGATGCGCAAACCTGACCAAACAACTCCACAGCCTGGTCAGCAACCTGGTGCTGTTGCCTCGCCTTTGGTTAACAAGCAGCCACGGCCGCCTTCTGTAAAACAAGAAAGCAGTACCGTGGTGATGAAGAGTGATGAACCGCAAAGCACCAACTATGTTCCTCAGACGCGAGCACTGGAGGCAGATGGTGGCTATGATGTTGCAGCTCTTGCGGAGTTGGGCTCTGCGATCGAAAGGGCGATACCGAATGCGCCTCTTGTTGATGAAATGGGCGTTATTGATACTAAGTGTATCACTTTAAGCCTGGCGTCGGGAATTCACGGGGAGGTCAGATATGCGCTGGACACTCTGGTTATAATAACCTACGACACACGGGTGGCACTCAATCTGGAACAGTGCGAAGATCTCTTGGACTTCCTCATCGATTGCGCCGAGGACCAGACTGAAGCTCTCTCGGAAGACGCTGCTGAAGTCTCCGACGCACTGGACCTTGCATCTTACGAAGACGTTCTTCGTGGCAGTAGGGTGGAAGCCGACACTTTACAAGAAATCTCTCCATTTGGCACCCCAGCCTACGACCTCGACCGAGCCGCGGATAAAATAATAGCCATAACGACGATACTGAGAAACTTCTCCTTTTACGAATTCAACCACAGACTACTCACTTCACCGCCGACTATCAAATGGCTCAGCAATGCTATACGACTCATGGGAACACGGAACATGCTGCTACGAACATACCACAACACACAGGACTTTTACAAGGATGTTGTGATTTTCCTTTCGAACGTCTCCCAGAATCTGGAGCTGCCATCAAGGGACGATGCGCTACATATGCTTCATTTCTTGTTGGCTTTTGCTCCACAACCGGCACCGAGCTATACTGAAAGCGCGGGAACGGTAAGGTTCACGAGCTATGTTCCTTCCCTACATCGATATCTCCCACCGGCTGTGGATTCCATGGCGAAGCTTCTCGCAAGACAAGATCCCAATCGCATGCTCTATAGAAGCATATTCGCTGCCTCTCCCAGCGCCACTTCCTCTTCGGAGTCTCCGTTGGATCTCCTCACTCGTGCTTTTGCCCTTTCCATCTCCGTCCTCCCAGATCGGACCAAAGGATCGCTTGGCAATAACACCCAACTCCGAATTGTGGAAGCCAGAAAAGCCCATCTTAGCCAGGGTATGCTTGCCGCTGATATTCTCACGACACTACTGCCGAGCAATGATACTGGTCTGGCTCGCGCCTGGATTGAAAGCGAGGATGGATGGGCTGTGGGACTACTAAACCTCGCGGCTCTACTGTCTGTGGATCGTAACCAGACGCAGGCCGCGCCAGGCAAGGGGAGGGATGGTCTGGGTATGGACACTGAGAGCTTCAGGTTGATTACGCACAGAGCTTTGGGGATGATGAAGAGGCTAGCTGAAAAGGCCGGCAAAGGTAGCGGGCTTCAGGGCCTGAAGGCCAATGGCACCGCTAACGGCGAGATCGCGGAGAGGGATGAATATGGCCGACAGCAGCCTAAGTGGGAGGGCATACCGCAAGGACATGCGATCTTGGGAGCGCTGATGATGCCTAATACTGATAAGGTCGCGCTTGGGCTACTTTGTGGGCTGCATGAGATGGCTATGCAGCAGAGTTCTTGAGGGTGTAGAGAGTGTATGAGGTAGAGTATACTTGTAAAGTTGGTGGGACCAGACAGAATTGAAGCTCGTTTGGAATCTTGGTACCTTGTTGACGAGCTGTGTTGCAGGATAGAATCGGCGTGTCTTTGAGGTTGATCAATCGTCTTGACCAGCTGTCCGAGCAAGTCAGTACACAAAGTTGGAAGACAAAGCAATTACACCTACAGAATAACTCATACTTCTCCAGCTCATCCCAACGCTCATTGAGCAACGCGTCCCAAGCGGCGTGCATGGTGCCTCTAGGTAGATAGATGTCGCGCCAGGCGCCAGAGGGCGTTTGGTAGCCCATAGAATTTGGTTGACGGCTCGAGATGGTTCGCACAGATTCGTACGGAGTGCCTTTAGCGGGCTTCTTTTTGCTCATGATCGCGTTGGGCTCAGACATTATTGGTTGAATAGATGAATGTTGCTGGAGGGTTGCTGTTAGGAAGAGAGGACTTGTCGTTGCTTGCTGGCAGTCTGACTGAGTCCTCACGCCCTGCATATCTGTGGTCATGCGCACAGGGTCGGAACATCATGGTAATAAATCACGCAAACGGAGAGAGTCTTTCAATACCTGCAGCAACGACTTTGTCTCGACATGAGAGGCCGTTATGGAGCAGCAAGTTCCTGTGAAGCTTTTTGGAGAAGCGAAAACGAAGTGGCTTGCGGTGAGTCCATTTCGTTGCAGTCAGTCTGATGAGCTTCTGTGGGATAGTAGGCGCCGCTTCATCATGATAAGTGCACGCGGGAGACACATTGTACCATGTAAAGACGTGTCAAGTCAAGCTGGATACTTGATTGTCTCTTTTTGCTCCCACAAGCTCCGGCGATGTCGATATGTCCAAGGTGTACGCAGCTGAAGGAAGCTTTTCAATAGCACCTAAAAAATGATAATCTTGGACACCGTGGGAGAGCTCAACCATAAACTGTTCATTCGCATCTTCTCATGATGGTCCTTGTCAATCTTGGGATAAGAAATCAACGCCGGAGCGTCAACATTCTCGCGTTTGGCAAGGTACGCGTGTGCGAATGCCATGAACTCAGATACGCCGAATTTCTCCACAATATGTTCCGCTTGCAAGATGTGCAGCCCTGTTGTATAGTGAGTATTTGAGATGGACTTGAGAGCCATCGAACTTACCCTTGCGTATCCAACGGTCAGGCTCATGCTCTGAGACTACCTCAGATGGCAGCTCCGGACAGTCAGTGGTGAGCTTTTCCTTTAGCAAAGCTTCAACTTCATCGGGCGTGCTTCTGGTCTTCTCAGCTAGGAGGACGTTCCCGAGCAGGACCATAGACCGGCTACCAGATCCAGTCGTATGTATCGAGTATGTATGAGACTGCTGCACTGCGTATAGCAGCTTCGGCTCTAGGTGTTTGGTTCCTGGTATATGGACGTGGAGTGGCTCCACGGAAGTCATCCATATGTGCTCGCCCGTGGACAAGCATCGTCCAATCGAAACATATATATTGGACTTTGAAGACCCCAGCATTTTGGATATACGAGAGCGTACGACAAAGACGATGGAGGTTGATGAGAGTGCACATCATGCTGAAAATACCGCGTATACGCGTCTGTGCTCCTCATCACCTGGCTGGTCAAGGTCATCACAAACTCTGTTGTCCATGTACCCTCCTTGCCTCCTCCATCATCATATCTTTGCCAGAACGCTTGTTCATCCCAGCACTAGGACTGCAGCCGTGGTCGTACGCAGACGGTCGTAGGAGGATGCGTCTCGGGCTCGGCGGAGCGGTACTGTATCATTGTCAACTTCTCGGCTTCGACCTGCTCGAACCATTGCCGGCAACTTTTGTGCCTTCGTCCATGCGGTACGAGGGCGTTACTTCCGCATTCCGCTCTATCAATACCAACATGCAGTCGAAGAGCCTGTCGGATGATATCTCAGCCACCTTGCGACCATACCGCCCGCATGATTGTCGGTTCGCGCAAGGATTATCCGAGGATCGAAAATAGATGCCGCTTTGACTTCACGGATTTGATGTTCCTTCTTTCAACCCTGTCGCAGTTGCATCGACTCTTGGAAACATGACGCTTGCCTTCGTGTATGCACGGAAGGTGAGCTGTAGTACTTGGAGGTAGGTAGGAATTCTATATAACTTCGTGTTCCTTCTTCATCAACACTTGCACATCGACAACAGCATCAGCATTCCAGCAAGCATCAGCAAGCATCAGCATCAGCTCTTACATCTCCATCAACACCAGCAACCATACCATATCCAAGCTTCTCATAGCTTCTCATACCACCAGAAACATGAAGTTCATCGGAGCCTCTGCCGTTCTCCTTGCAGCTTCTGCCGCCGCTACGACCGTTAGCTACGATGTCGGCTACGATGATGGCTCCCGTGCCATGACAGCAGTCGCCTGCTCAGATGGATCGAATGGCTTCATCACAAAAGGCATTGCAACACAAGGTCTCATTCCTGGGTGAGTTCCTCCCTAGCTTTCTTCCCGGTTCATTCATACTAACAATCCTCCAGATTCCCCAACATCGGCGCCAGCTCAGCCATTGCCGGATGGAACTCTGCCTCATGCGGCCAATGCTTCTCACTGTCCTACAAGGGAGGCGCACCAATCTACGTTGTCGCGATAGACCACGCAGCGGACGGAATGGTGCTTTCCCAGGCGGCCATGAACAAGCTTACGGCAGGGCAAGCTGCACAGCTTGGCCGTGTCGATGCTGTTGTGACACAGGTTGGCAGCGATCTCTGCGGCTTGACAGCGTCCAAGCGCTCTATTGCTTTTAATGCTTGAAGCTTGATTGCATATTGTGCACAATGACGGAACCTAATGCACAGCATGGCATGGGCGCTGCATCATATCACAACCTGGATGATCGATAATGGAAGGATGGAGGAGAGTAGGCATGAAAGGATGGGATGAGTGGGCATGGGAAGACTGTACACTGTCACGACCTGATGAGCATAAAACAACTGCATTGCCTAATTTGTACGAGAACTATCCAGTCTATGCCTCACTCTCCAACTCCATTCCTTGAAACTTCTAACACATGAAGCTGCCTCAAATCGTGCGGAGTGTTGAAGCTTCCGCCGTAGAAGCTCCTGCCATATAACGCCGCTGTTCTGCCAATGAGAATTGGCTTTCCGAGAGGGCCATTTTTGAGAATGTTCTCTCGACCAGCAACCGCATGTTGACAGCTCCGCGGCCATCGAACCAGATGGGAAATGTCCAATTTGAGCCCAAACCAGATACCGTCGCTTCCTGATAAGATATTGTTGAGTTTGAATCATCCTTAATACTAGTAGTCTTAGGATAGTCCGAGTCATGGCTGACTTCCCAGCCAGCATCGTTTGTCTTATCACACCTCGTCCAGTTCATCATCTAGTATCAAGCCAGCACATCCACATTCCAGACATCCCTCCCTATACACAACATTGTCAGATGTCCCTCCACAGCAGATCATTGTGGCCCTCCCCAAACTGGAAAGTTCATGCCTTTCTTCCCCTTAGGAGCTCCACCGATACCTCGTAGATGCTTGTCCTTCTGATGAGCCTCCATTTCCTGCTGAGTAGGTCTCATCTCAGGCCCAGTGCCTCGGATAGGATCCTGACCAGCTTGTCGCACCAAATGAAATCGATGCCGCTGTCTCAGAGAGTTAACCGGATCCAGAGGCTCATAGCTCTTAATATCGTACAATCCATCGTACCGTATGCCCATTTGCGGGGCAAATACTGAAGGCCCATTATGTGATCTCAGCAAACGAACAGGATGCCCGTTCTTGTAGCTCAGAATCATGAGCTTAGTGTTGGAGGTGACCTTCCCATCGGTAGAGTCCGTGCCACAGTACCGAACATCCTCTCCATTGTCCACATTGGGGTAGTCATGGCCGCCAGACATGATGCACGACCAAGCGCCGTCGGGAAAGCGACCAGCAATTCCAGCTTGAGCAGAGCCGTGGGCACCATCGCGGAGCGCTGCTAGCTGGATTGGCCACCACTGCCCATTGACGAGGTCGCCATTGCCAAAGTAATCAAACTCCATCTTTGGCCACTTCTTGTCCAAGCTGTCGGAGCTGCGCTCGCCCGATGCTGTCTTCCCAGTTCCTGGAATGATTCCACGGAGCAGTTCGGTCTCGAAGACACGATGCCACCACTTGTTATACAACTCTTCTGCATCTGCTTTGATATCGAAGGGCCACTTGACGCCGCCGGAGTACCGATTATCGAATAGTTGAGGAAGCCCGGTTTCGTTGCCCAGCATGCCATTGTTTCGCAGTAGTTTCGCATTGACTGGCTGGAAAGGCAGCTCGTGTAGAAGGTGTCGAATCTTGTTCTCGTGTTGGGCTGACTGCTGTGGTAGCGCCTTGCACGACCTAACCTTGGTCTTGAGCGACTGCAACATCGGCTCGATAACCGCAACGTCTTTGCTACGTGTGCGGTCAATGGTCATGTTTTTGTACCAAGGCGGAGGCTGTCTGTCCAGCGAGCTTGAGGTGGGCATAGGTGATCTTGGGGATGACGAAGACGATGTCCTTGGTCTTTTTGGCGATCTGTCCACTGTCGTGCCCTGTGGACGCTTTGAGCTTTGCTGTGCCAATGTTACACCAGAATCGTTCCGATATGGCGGTGTTGGATCGACCAATTGTTTGCTAGCAAGCTTTTTCATTGCCTCACGCTCAGATCGCTTTCGCGCAACGTTCTCGAGACGTCGCTGCTCGAGGTCATTTGCCGCTTTCTGAGCATTTGCCGCTTTTTGTGCGTCGGAGAGGCGTAGTGGGGACAGGGCCGCCGCTGTGGTCTCCGGAGGGAGGGTAGTTGACTGTTCGTTGCCCATGATTGTTTTGTCGATGAAGTTGCGGGAGGCTTTGTTGATGTTGTTGATCAAGACTGCCCCACCTTAGGAAGTGAAATTATACCTTGCGAATCTGAATATTACGTCGTCGAAGATTGCGTCGTCGAGAATTGCGTCGTCGAGTATGGCGTCGTCGAGGAAACTGCGTCTCGCAACCCCTAGTTCTGATTGCGGACCTCACTTCACTTCACTAAGTTGCGGGTTGCGGCTTGACCCGCACCTTCCCGAAGTGAAGTTTGACGACTACGGTCGAGAATTGCGTCGTCGAGGGAACTGCGTCTCGTAACCCCTAAGGTAGTTCTAACTTCGGATGTTACTTTACTTGAATGAGTTGCGGTAGTTGCAATTTGACCCGTACCTTCCCGAAGTGAAATTTAACGACTACGGTCGAGAATTGCGTCGTCGAGGGAACTGCGTCTAGTAACCCCTTCGGAAACTACGTCTCGCAACCTCTTTAAGAATTGTGTCGTCGAGAATTGCGTTTCGGGGGAACTGCGTCTCGCAACCCCTCTAAGGAAATTGTATCGTCGAGAATTGCGTAGTCGAGGGAACACGTCTCGTAACCCCTTCGGAAACTGCGTCTCGCAACTCCCCTAAGAATTGTGTCGTCGAGAATTGCGTCGTCGAGGAAACTGCGTCTCGCAACCCCTCGCCCTAACCTTGAAGTCCACTTTACTTTACTAGGTTGCGGCAGTTGCGACTTAGCCTACACCTTTCACAGGTGAAATTTGACGACTGCGTCGTAGCGTCCAGATTTGCGTCGTTGAAGGTACTCCGTCTCGCAACTACTCGTCCTGAGTTCGAATCTCACTTCAATGCACTAAGTTGCGGCTTAGCCCGTAACTTCTAGAAGCGAAGTCTGGGAATCGCGTCGTCGTAGGTGATAATTGCGTCGTCGAAGGTGATACGATCTCACCTCACTTCTGGATGTTGCGGCTTCCCCCGTATTTCCGCAGTGAAGTCTGAAGATTGCGTCGTCGTGTGCAATGTGACCCGCTCCCCTTAAATGTGAGCGTGACTTTCACTTTACTTCACCGAGTTGCAGCCTGCCCCGTGTAGTCACAAAGTGAAGTCGCTTCTACGCGACACAATGTCAGCATTCAGCAAGATTGATCTAGCCACAGCTCTCGAATTGGATGTTCGATCTTACAGTGATGAATAGTTCTCTGTTACCACTGAGCTGAGTCGTATCTAGGAGAGATGCGGGCGACTCAGTAAAGCTGGGATGTTACACGTTGCGCGAGCGTGAAATGGTTCGCAGCGCAAGGTGTGACCAGAAGGAACAATCCTAGGAGTGTAGTGTGATGATGTTTGTCCTCTTTGCGTAAGGGCGTCTTTGTAGCCAAGATACGTAAGGAGGTGTCTCACAACCAGTATAGCCCCTTCACGCAGCGGAGCAACGGCGCTGTGCTCTGAGATCTCGACCGTAGCAGCTGAATCCCTGCCAAGCTCAAGCTTTTTCGACGTCCAGATTCTCTTGGATGCGCAGAGACGCCGTGTGGGCGAATTTGGGCAGTAGCGGTGTTGCGAAGGACTGGTTCCTTTGCATGTGATCACAGCCAGTACAGCGCTTCCACGCAGTGGAAGAAAGCCCTATTGCGAGCGAAGCAAAGGCGCTGTGCCCTCTGGTCTCGATTATACCAACTGAGATCTCCGCCAAGCTTGAGCTTTTTCGACGTCCAATTTTTCCGGAATGCGTAGAGACGCCGTGTAGGCGTTTGGGGAAGTCGCGGTGCGTAAAGAAGTGTCTCACAGCAATAACAGCCCCTTCACGCAGCGGAAGAGACCTCGTTGTGGGCGGAGCAACAGCGCTTTGCTCAGTGATCTCGACTGTATCAACTGAGATCCCTGCTAAGCTTAAGCTTTCTCGACGTCCAATTCTTCTCAGAGGCGAAGAGACGCCACGAAAGACTGGTTCCTTCGCATGTGAAAGCAGTACCAGATTGAAGAATCTTGGTGTGAACCAGAAGGAAGGACCGTATGAGGACTAGTGGAAAATTACGATGTAGATCCTTCCGTCCACATTTGATGTATGCGGACAGCAGGGAATCCTACGAATTTGAATTACTTTATGCTATTGCTTTACTTTAAGGCCCGGTGCAACGGACCAGACAGGTAATTTGATTGTAAAAGGGCCAATCAAGATGATCGGTATGGTAAAAGGTTGTAGTTTGCAAAAGAGTTGGAGCCTGAGGTAGCAAAAGAGTAAAAAGGTTGAAAAGAGGAAGCAGAATTTGAGGGGGGGAAAGCTGCGTTATATACACCTGCTTTACAGCCACTTAGTCATCGAGACCGCCGATTTAGCTGTATAAAAGTTGAGCGCTCTCCACAGTTATACCTCTTTTGGACAAGTCTTGCATGCCGTTACGCAGAGCCATCTTTTTCGCGTTCGTGATTCGTTCAAAAACTTCCGATGTCGCCAACAATATATACCAAGTCCTGCTGCCTGCATTTCCGTCTGTTCCAAGAGAATACCCATATGCCGATTCGAAAGCCAAGGTGAAGAAAACTATGCATTGCTTGACCGGGTACCCAATGTCAGAAGAAACGCTTTTTTATATCTAATGAAAAGTGCCGTGTCCCCTCACCAATCATCAGACATGCTAAATCATCATACCGTAGATCCATATCCTTTCCCACCTCTCTCCCATTTCCCCCCCGCAACCCAAACCCTCATTACTCAAAATCACACATCTACAACCCTCTCTCATCCATCCAATCTAACCTAATCCTTACTGCTCTCTCATGAGCATGCAACTCCTCCACCCCAGCAAGCCTCATAACAGCCCCACCCACATTCCTCAACCCCTCCGCTGTCAAATTCGAGCTCGTAATATGCTTAACATAACTTCCAAGATTGACTCCAGAGTACTGCTTCGCGTATCCGTACGTTGGTAGGGAATGATTCACACCTGCCGAGTAGTCGCCAACACTCTCTGGCGTCCACTCCCCGCAAAACACACTTCCCGCGTTCATCACCATTTCCCTGACGCCCATCGGGTCGGCGGTCTGCAGAATCAGATGTTCAGGAGCATAAGCGTTGGAAAGTTCCATAGCCTCGGTGATATCTTTCACAACAAGCGTTACGGAGTGGGAAATGGCGCCGCGGACCATGTCTACGCGGGGAAGAGCCATGGCTTGATTGTGGAGTTCGTCGTCGATAGCGTTGAGCTGTGCTTCGTCCAAATCCACAGCTATGAGAATAACCTGCGAATCCACGCCATGTTCCGCTTGAGAAAGAAGGTCGGAAGCCACGAATGCAGGGTTCGCAGTCTTATCCGCGATCACCAGGACTTCCGAAGGACCGGCGGGCATATCTATGCTGACGTTGGCAGTTGTGTCGTTGCTGACAATCATCTTCGCAGCTGTGACGAACTGATTTCCTGGACCGAGAATCTTGTCAACTTTGGGGATAAGCCCGGTACCGTATGCCATCGCAGCAACAGCCTGAGCGCCGCCCGCTAGAACGATGGCCTCGGCGCCGATCTTGTGTGCGATGTAGACGATTTCAGGGGTGATGGAGCCGTCCGGACGGGGTGGAGAGGCGAGAATAATGCGATTGCAGCCTGCTACCATGGCGGGGACCCCGAGCATCATTGCTGTGGAAGGCAGGACTGCTGTACCGCCAGGGACGTACAAGCCGACTCGCTCGATGGGTCGGACGAATCGGGAGCAGACCACGCCGGGCATGGTTTCGACTTCCAATGGTTTCTCCTCTTTTTGGGCGGCGTGGAATTTACGGATGTTTTCGTAGGATATGTCGATTGCGTCTATGGTTTCCTGTGGTAGCTGCATTAAGCCAGGTGCGAATGGAGCTTTCAGGACTGGTGATGTGAGGGAGGTCGCTTTTTCAAATCTGTGCGTGTAGCTTAGGAGAGCTATGTCGCCGAACTCGCGCACTTCCTCGATGATGGGGTTGACGATGGCCATGATCTTGTCAGTCGATCGCTGTGAAGGTCTCTTAAGCACTTCCAGTATGGTTTCAGGGTCCTCCTGGGCGGTGAAGTATTTGGTCATCTGGATGCGACCGTCGATAGTACCGGCCGGATCCTCGTCTTCTTTCGGTTGCGACTCTGCTTCCTTGACTTCCTCTTTGGAGGGTGTGTCGCCGTTTGCAACGCCAAACTTCTCTGCATAAGGACCCTTGGCGTCGCCCTTTCTACGCTTAACCTTGATGCTCTTTGCGTCCAGGTTCCGCTCAATGTCCTCCAATGTGACTCCAGCTGCAGTAGCTTTGGCCAGAGCGAAGTAAAAGACATCAGCAGCCTCAGCAGCAATGTCGTCTTGTGTCTGGGCTTCACAAAGCTCAGCAGCCTCCTCCATAATCTTCGCGTGGACCATGTTGGGATCGCTGAATAGGCGAGCAGAGTATGAGCCCTCGGGAGCGGATCGCATCCTGCTCTGGAGAGTCTTCTGTAGCTTCGAGAGTCCGCGGTATTGGCCAAAGCATGTCGCAGTCTGCAAGTGACAGAAGCCAACACCTTGCTGTCTGACGACAAACGAGAGGCAATCCTGATCGCAATCGGCTTCGATGCGCACCAGCTCCTGCCAGTCTCCGCTTGTGTCGCCCTTTCTCCACAATCCTCTCTTTCTGCTGTGGTAAACTCCCCGTCCCGATCGCAAACTCTCAGCGACGCTCTCCTCGTTGCTGTAGACCAGACCCAGCGCAATTCCTCGCTCGTCCGTCACCAATGTCGTAAACAAACCGTCGGGTCTGTCACTTGTGGCCTGGGCGAGCAGAATGGGAGCGATGCGAATTTGACCATTTGTGGCCTCCGCATCGGTTGTGAGCTGGCCTGCTGGAATGATTGGGACAGCATTCTGACGATACAGCTCAACAGCCTCTTCCTCTGACATGCCCGCTTTTGTCACATAAACCGGCGGGTGATCTGGTCCCAGCTCTTTGATGGTGTGCACATTGCCAATGTTCTGCAGAAACAGACCAAACGGCGATCCCTCCAGCACATTGACTTCGTCGTCGGCCGAGGCGGTTGGATGGTACACGATGCGGGTGAGATCCAGGTTCTTGACATCCTTGAGCGCAAGCGCTTGTTCACGAATAACAAACACCTTCGCGGCGCCCGCGTCGAGAAGATCAATTACGTCTTCTACATATTCCAGGCATGAGACCTCCAAGTGAACCAGATGGCGGCCGACTGTATCCTTGAGCAGCGCAAAGGCGGCGTTCAGTGTCGCAGGTGAGACGATTGCTGCGATTCCACCAGAGTAGGCCAATGTTGGCACAAGTTCGATTTGTTCCAGTCCAGTGTAGCCGGACAGGTCAATGGCTGCGAGAAACGGTGGTGATCGTTCCCTTGCCATGTTTGCGGTTGTTGAATGAGATAGTTGGGAAGATTCAGAAATTCCAATGACTCCATCACCTACAGACCCCACTAAAACCATGTCCCGCTATCGGCTCATCCCTCCTGCACCCCTGTCGCTGGTCATCTTCGCTTCATGTTACTTCAACATCACCGCGTCAACTTCATCAACTTCATTGAGTCGGGCTCGTGGACGGCATCTGCGCGGGACTAATGTTGGCAGAAGATCCCTTGCTACATGTTTGGATTCACGTACTGGTGGAAACATCATCTGCCTCGATGTCCATTATAATCAAGACAGTCGCGAACACGGGATCGGCCTTTGTTCGTCAACTCTGCATCATCAAAGGAGGACGGCAAGCTGATGAAGTTACCATTGGTGGCGGCATAGTGTTGCCGTCAGCTATACACCGACCTTTGGTCCGAGTTTTCTTCTTCCTGCTACCTGGTTGAAACCTCAGATTGCGAGACTTTCATCGCGTTGCTGCAGAGATCATAAATCACGAGGTTCCATTGGAATCTCCAAGGCGCCATCATTGCGATATCGACGATGTGTTGCCTGAATCAAGTTCAGATCTGACCCGTTACAAGACGTTGGTAACTCGCCATGGCTCAGCAAGCTACATCTGGTCAAAACCGTTGGCGTTGTCCTCCACGAACTCGATCGCCTCCATCTCCAATGCTCCGCATTGGCTGTCAAGACTGACAACGGCTTTGCCCTGGTGATGCAGGCTGCGAAATCGCGGACTGAAGCCCGTACAGTATCAATCTTTCACCCACAATGTGGCCTCGCGGCCGCACACCGAACTTTGACCTCAACCTCCCATGAACGTACGTTGCCCAGCCTTACGCAGATGATAACGCGGCTCACCATTCATTCAGAGCAACTGTTGTCATGCCTACACCAGTTCGTTGACCTGCACAAAGATACAAGTATAAGACCGTAGGAGGGTTCAGCTTCCACCTCATACATGCCTGCTCGGATTGCAGCACAATCGTACCCTTATTTACTCGTTCCACCACCACCACCACCCACCCCGGTCATTTCCGATTGCTTACATTACAACCACACAGCTGTGAACATCTCTCGTCCTGCTCGTGTTCCGAGCCCAGCCTTTGAGATGCCGAGCTATCACAATCGCTCCAAAACGCACAGCGCTGGCGTTGTTGCATCAACTGGCCTTTTGCTGGCCCAAGGTGCAGCGGCAGCGACGGCTTTCAACGCATCCGATAATGTAGCAGTCTATTGGGGACAGAATTCATACGGTCAAGCTTCTGGCACACTCGCACAACAGTCGCTCGCCGACTACTGTGCAAAGTGAGTATTTCCAAGCCATAGCAATCAAGACTTTTTCTGACTATTCTCCTTCCAGCACAAATATTGATGTGATTCCCATGGCGTTTCTCATTCAACTCACAACAGGTGAAGGTGGACAGCCCGTGATAAACTTTGCTAACGCAGGAAACAACTGCACTCTTTTCCCAGACACCGAACTTCTGGACTGTCCTCAGATCGGAGAGGACATCAAGACCTGCCAAGATACATATAACAAGACCATACTCCTGTCCATTGGCGGTGCAACTTACACAGAGGGCGGTTTTGCGAGCGAAGATGCAGCTGTGAACGCGGCAAACATGGTCTGGGATACCTTTGGACCTGCTAACTCTAGTGCCTCATCGGTTGCTAGTAACTTGACGACCAGTGCCGGATCTCTATCGACATCAACATCGCTATCGACACCTTCTGGACAGAACCGAACAGCACCCGCTGCTGCACCGAGCGCAACCCTGGATTACGACCCTCAGAACCCTCTTTGGGCGGTGAGTTTGCTGGCCAAAGAAACGGAGACGCTCAAAACTCGGACATCGAAGAAGTCTTCCGCGGAGAGGACTGCTAACCCTACAGTCTCCCATCCAGCCGACAAGACCCATTCGACCCACAAGACCCACAAGACGGAACAAGCGAAGTTATCCAAACACAAGAAGACCTCCACGAGCACAATCTACTCAACTCACACAGACTACGCCGCCAACGCCGCCAACCGCGTCGAGACTATCGTCGACGCCACCGGAACCCGGTTCCTCGCCCCTGGCAAAGCCTCTTCCACCACTGAAGAGTCCACCCCAAAGTCCACCCACAAGCAGAAGCCCACCAAATCTGCCCACTCCAAAGTCAGGACAGTGAACTACGATGGCACCACTCATTCCCGTCGTGCAACTACCACGACTTTGCGACCCTTCGGCGATGCAGCAGTAGATGGTTTCGACCTGGACATTGAAGCTCCGGGACAAAACTTCCCTACCTTCGCGAACCGCTTGAGAGCACTCATGGACGCTGAGAAGAAGACGCAGAAGACGGATAAAAATTACTATTTGACTGTTGCTCCGCAATGTCCATACCCAGACCTTAACAACAACGACATGTTGAATGGTGGCGTGTCGTTTGATGCTGTAAGTCCTAACATCCTTGAGAAGTAATACAGTCTGTTCTAATATGGCATTTTAGGTATTTGTCCAATTCTACAACAACTACTGTGGCGTCCAATCCTTCACACCCAACAGCACAACCCAGAATAACTTCAACATCGAAACCTGGCACAACTGGGCTACCCAAAACTCTTCCAACCCCGACGTCAAAATCTTCGTAGGCGTTCCCGCGGGTGCGAGCGCTGCGGGGAGCGGTTATGAGCCCGCTACGGATTTGGCTCCCATCATCGCGTACTCCAAAACGTTTTCTAGCTTTGGAGGCATTATGATGTGGGATGCTAGTCAGGCTTACGCTAATAGTGATTTCATCGGAGGCGTTAAGTCTGCGTTGAAAGCACCTGCGGCGACGGCAGCCAAGATAAAGACCAGAGCTATCAGGAGAGCGAGGAGGCAGCCTTGGTGGACTTGACCTAAAGTCTTCACCAGATTTGCTGATTGTGGTTTAGCGATGGAGTTTTGATCTTTGGCTTTCTACTTCTTCTGGGAGGAACTGTATAATAATCATTAACTGGTTCCCTGGAAGGACAAAAGGAAGGAAGGCAAAGAAAGAAGTATGAGCTGGTTCTCATCACTCATCTGGAAAGAGGCAAACAGAATGGATGGAAGATATATCCCATTCGAGCTGCCTGAGGTGGATCCTAATTGGTACAAATACAAGTCTCTTTTGTTTAAAGACAACTTTCACTCCCAGGCTCATTTCGAAGGTAAATTCTCTGATTTGCAAGTCGTTCAACATAAGCGAGAAGAGCCTCTGATGCGATAATCTCCGACCAAGGAAAGGTTCAGCGGCTAAGAAGGAGACAGTACTTACCCTCCATCCCACCAGCCGCAGGCTGGAATATACCGGATTTTGACACAGCCAGATGATCTATGCCAACAAAGGAGTATTGGGAACTGAGTTAATGATCAGTATGCTAGAAAAGCTCAAAACATCATGCTATTTCATGTTCGTGGTCTCTCAAAACGATGTAAATCCCGCCGGCATTCCATCTCGCGACTGTCGCTTCATACCATTGTCAACGACCCAACACGAACCGCCAAAAAGCCCGCGTACTAAATCATTCAGAGTCATCGTCAATCAATCTACCTCGTCGAGACAAAAGCGGCTTCCCAACAGGCGAGAAACTGTTCTGATCCGCGCCGTCGGAGTCATCGTCAATCACTCTAGCTTGTAGAGAGAAAAGGTTCTTCGAGCCACTGTTCTGATCTGCGCCGTCGTGGCGCTCGCGTTTGCCAGAATTGGGAGTGGGAGGCGTGCCACTGAGAGTAACTACAGACCTGGTAGGTGACTTGAGCTCGGAATGATGCTCGGTGGTGAGTGGGGTAAGCGGTGTGGAGAACTCGTGCCTCTGTCGCGGAGAAGGTGTTGAGTGTTCAAGACCGCCGCCGTTTGTGGACTGTGGTGATTCGACTGGAGACATTGGAAGCTCCCAAGTCCTGTTCGCGCTTGGAGGAGGTGCGGGTGCTGTCGTTGTTGTTGTCGATGGGTCGGCGACATCTGTAGGCAGCGCGCCGCCGTTTATCATTCGGCGCACTCGCCCGGGGGTGTTGCGAAAATTGTATGGTATGTGGTCAATAGTATCTGTAGGCAGCGCGCCATCGTCTATCATTAGGCTCACTCGCCCGGGGGTGTTGCGAAGGTGGTATGGTATGTGGTCAATAGTGCGATCGCTGGTTCCTCGCAGGAAGCTTCCTTTAAGACCAGTCAACCTCGGTCGAGCAATGGAGTGACGACTGGCATAGGAAGCCACATTGCGACGGTGGAGCATTTCCCTATCGCAAGGGTCTCGTGATCGTGTTGCGTATCTCGGAGGCGTTCCGGGATCAGTGCTGGTGTCTTTATCGCTTGGGGTCTCTTCCGCCGTGGTACTGGCATGAGAATCCTCATCAGTTTGAGCCATATCTTCGGCAGCTAGTTCATCGCTTCGAGGACAGTTTAAGAGTTTCTCATTCGTCTTGAGAACGACCTTGTCCGTCAATTTCTTGATACCGATTTTGGAGAAGAGTTTGAAACTGCTGAGCTCCTCCTTCACCGCACGCAAAGCCTCGTCCCGACCTTTCGAGTATCCCTCATGTAAAGATTCTTCGCGAGCTTCGGAACGCTCATTGCGGACCAAAATCTCCTCGGCGGGCTTTCGCATCACAATCGCCACAGCTTGAAGGAGATCTTGAGCGTCGAGAACCGCATGGTCATGGTATCGTCCCAACCGCTGCTGGTAGGCAGTCTCGATGGCCTTGCGAACAGTTTCCAGGTCGCCTCTGGCATAGAAGACGGTGTAATGTAGGTATTCACACTCCCTCAAAGGGAAGTGGAGGAAGTCATCGCCGTGCCTCTGTACGAACGCTTTGAGAAGAGCTGGAGGAATGTAGGCCTTCCAGTCGTGACCTGGGGAGGCGTGTTTCTCGATCGTTGAGCAGATCTCCCGACGAGTGACCTGGCCATAAAAGAAATGCGAGATATCAACGTGAGAAATGGAAAGACCCGACATCTTGTCGTGATAAGGTATAGTGAGGTCTCGGTTTCGTCGATGGCTCGTCCATGAAGTGATCGATCTTGCTGCTGCCTTTTCATGGACGTTCTCTAAAGCTTGCATCAACGCAGAAGGAAAGACCTTCTACTTCGTGGAAACTGCAACCTTCTGCCCAATGCGAGTAACATGAGAAAATCATTCTCTCGTGCAGCAGAAGTTGAACTTGAACAAGTCGTCATAATGATTACTAGGTAAGGTACTTGTCGCGTCGCTTCTGAAAAAGCCAGTAAGCCGCAGCCCAGCCGTGAAGACATCTTTCGCTCTCACGTCGCCAGCATCGTTCCAGAATGATGCTGTTCTTGAAGTATGATTGGCCATGGGATCCTCTCGATCCACATTTGGTTTGTTAGCAATCACTCCCTTGTTCGTGATTCGATCAGCAAACCACATGTGGAGGATACATACCTCCATAGGTACAACGAATAGCACTGTATTATACACACTATCATCGTTCGTCAGCTGTGCTTTCAAGACTTAGCAGAATTCGATATCGTTAAGATCCCATTCATGGGATCATCCATTGGCGTCTCGTTCGAGAGGCAGGGAAGTGCCGAGTATCTGTTCATCGTTATACGTTCGTTCGGCTCACTGAACGTACTCTGGTCCACTTTGCAGGTACATGAAAAAGTCCTACTCCATTCGGGGAATCTGTTCCTCATCGATATACAAACATACACACTCTTTCTTGCCCTCCTACGAGCTCGCGCCTGGCACATCGATGCCATATGCCTCCTTGATTCTCTGTGCTCTTCGCTCGGGGTATCCAGGCGCATAAATACCTGTACCCACCCAGTCAGTATTCGCCGTCTAGAACATTTCTCCGGATGGAACGCACCTCGTCCTTCACCCAACTGGTTCACGGTCTCATCAATCGGCCGCCTCCTGTTCTTCCGCATGTACTCCTTCCTCGCAACCTCATCGATCTCGGGATCTCGTCTGTATCCCTGCAAGCGGCCACCGGTAAACTGGAAAGCGCTAAGGACAACGGCCATTGCGGAGCCGTAGCCAAGAACTGCCGGTGCGGAGCGGACTATGCTGTTGTCAGCGCGAAGCCCTTCTCATCAAAGGAGGAGGAAAGGCAGTGTCCAACATCGTCCAACACCTTCACGCCTCCCCTCGTATTCCACTTGTATTCCACGTACATCTTAGACCCAACATGGTACCTCCAAAAAGCCCTCCAACCGCTGAATTCCATGTATCGTCCTTCTGGCGCAAATTGGCACTCGCCGCGGAGGTGAAGGCGTAGGCACCGCCCATCGCAGCTATCCCTCCGTTAGCTCGCCCTTCCCCATATTATTACAATCATGTGTTGTTTCCCATACCAAAGACAGCGACAGTACCGCCCGTGCGCGTAAAGACACCCATCATGCCTACATTTTGGCGAGTGAGGGTGTTCTGAATGGTCGAGAAGAAGAGTCCTGCGCCGCCGGTGACGAGAGTGGCCTTGATTGACTGGCCAATGGCATCCTTGGGGTGGTAGCCGTGGTCCTCCTCGTGGTCGGCCATGGTGTCGGAGAGGGGGTGGTGAACGCGGTGTGCAGTGGTGGTGGAGTGGTAGGCGTGAGGTCAATGGCAGCAGGGTGGTAAGCATTTAGGGTTGCATAACTTCGCACAAACCCTAACACCGTGTTATGCGACACGTGGGTAGTAGCTCCTGCCGTGCCATGATGCATACAACATCGACAGCTACCTTGTTAACAACGTTATCTCTTTCTCTTCTCTTCACCACACAGTTAACAACTTCATAACATGACAATCCAACGATAACGTCCAAACATGCCTCGCCGCCGCCGTCCTCCCCGCCCTGGCGCCCTCGCGGACCTCCGCCCCTGGAACATCCTCTCCCAGATGCTCCTGTTACAAGGCTTCTACTATGGCATTGCTTTAGTTCTCATCGTCTTCACAACTTTTGTCGCTGGTAAACACCCTGCTCCGGGCATGATCTTCGATTGGAGGAATGTACGTGGGGATGTCACAACGGGATGGACATTGGCTTTGTGTTGGATGTTGGATTCGCTGGTTACGTATGCCGTTTCTCCAACCCCACATGTATTGTAAAGATGCTAATCATGAGAAAACAGAGTGATTCCGTTGCTACTTTTGATCGCCCGTTCGAAACTGATCCCGGACTTTGCGCTCACGATCCATTTTATCAACTTGATTATTACAACCCTCTATACGCATCATTTTCCGAATACAGTTGCGTGGTGGGTGCTGCAGATTGGGTCTGTAGGTTTGATGTGTGGATTGGGGATATGGGCTTGTCAGTGGAGGGAGCTGAGACCCATGATGTTTGGAGGCAGCACGACTAAGCAGCAGGCTGCGATAGACGAGAGTGCGCCAGGGGAGGATCTCGAGGCTGGTCAACAGATGGGCAGTGGAAGTGGAAGGGGGCCAGATGGAGCGGGGAGCTATGAGATGGTTGGTATGGGGAGTGGGAGCGGGAGTCGGGAGCCTGCTTGAGACGGGAAAAGTCAGGGGCCATTGAAGAAGGCATTCAGTGGGGATGAACGGATACATCTCGCTGTAGACCGAAGCGATTTTCTTAAGAGACATCGTTACGCTGCTCATGCTTGAGTGTTATATGTGCAGACGCCCACGGTGCGCCACCTGTGGAGAGTCCAGTCGTAAAAGAGGGAAGCGCTTGAGAAAAGAGCAAGCTCCAGTCATGCAGGCAAAGGAAAGACCAGGACACCAGAACTTCCAACATTCCGTCAAATCGAACTCCGCTGACCACTCGTCACCCGCCCGCATACCACAGTGGTGGAGACGGCCGCGCAAGCATCGCTTGGGATGTGTCGGGCACTCTCCGTCGTGGATGACATGCGACGATGGCGGTGATAGTGGCAAAAGGTTGTCAGCATCACATAACGCTGAGCCTTTGCAACAGTTGCGGAGAGCGACCTCAAAGGGACGTTGATCAGCCACACAAGTAACAGGAGGAATAGGACATACTCGTCCCACCAGCTGTCGATCATACGGCACCGCGTCTTAGCTCCTGCTGGCTCTCAACACCGAATTACATTGCGGACTCGAGAAGGGGAGGCAGTCTGCGTGGACGAAGGCTGTGCTTTATTGAAAGAAACCTTTCTGTTGCCTGTTTGGATTGACGGCACTCAGGAGAAATCGCCACCTTCTCGAGATTGACTCGTTGCAAAAAAGTCATAGCACTTCTCTCAAAATTACTCGGAACGACTTTCAACCTCCATATTATCCAAGTCAGGCTGCATCAGACAGCCCTGGTCTTCCTATAAAGTGCCGGAGAGGCCTGCCTCCCTCTCAGATCGCACTCCTGTTCCGAAAAAAGACTAGGGTTGTGGTTGGGGTGGTGGAATCTTGACACTTCTCAGCACGACGAGGTCTCAATCACTTGATATGCCCATATCTTTGCAATCCTAATTCACAAGAAACTGTGCTGTTTTTACGACCTGTAATTCTGTCTTACAAGAATTTGTGTCGATACTCCTATCATCTGATGTATTCTCTCCAACAGTTCCGGACCAGCGGTTTATTAGTCAAACAAAAACAGTCAGCGGGTTGACAAAGTGCCAAAAGGAGGAATTCCCTGTTTGTTGAGCGTTTTTATACCATGTGCAACGAAAAGAGCGAGCCACTCCTTGACATTGGTGCGAGGCAAAGCAGAGCAAGGCTGATCTGAAGGCTGTCAGCTCTTCGTATCAAGCCTCTTTGTTCCCGTGTCGCTATCTTCAGCCTCGCCGTGGCACTAAGGTAGCGCTCAGCGTAGCACCGAAACCGCCAACCACTCTCCTTTGGGTATGTGTATCACTTCTCCATCTCCGCTTGGACGAACTTCCGCTCACAATCTGTTCCATGGGTAAATCGCCAAGCTCTGCCAAGGTATTGGAGAATGCGCCTTCAGCAGACATACCTCCTATTTGCGCTTCAGGAAGCGTTGGAAAGTTGGCATATATTTGCAAGGCCAATATTTGCATTTTCTTTCGTTCCATTCAGTCTTTCATGTTCCCAATCTCAGCTTTCAGCACTCCAACCATGAAGCTCTCCAACAACGTCGCGTGTCTGTCAATCATCGCTGCCGCCATCATCCCCATCGCAAGTGCAACGAGCTGCACTTCTGATGTTGCACTTCCTCTGACATCTGACGGTGGTACCGATGACTACTCGGCCGACACTGGTAGCAACGACTCATCAACTGATGCCATGCTCCAGGCCGAGGGCGAAATAAACTCCCTAGGACTGATTGGCAAGCGCGGAACTACCGAACTCGACTGTGCCTCGGGTCAAACGTGCTTCTCATACACAGATAGCCTCCTCTTGTGCCTTGATGCAACTACTGGTGAGTTGTAGATACTGTCCTCGAACGATGACGAGGCTGATGAACGCATGGTAGGCGACTTCCAGGACAGCTCTGGCGGCGCTGGCAACGTATTTACAGGAGAGTACACTACTTCGGATGGCGCCGTCGAGACTGCTTCTGACATCGAGACGCCGACGTCCGCCGCGACCGGTACGGGATTTAAAGCGACAGGAGGCTCGACAGCTACAGGCGTGACCAGCTGCACGACAGATGTCGCATTGCCTGGTACTTGGGACGATGGAAGCAATAACTCTGGCCTTGACGCTATCATCCAGGCAGGTGCCGACTGCGCTGGGGTCGATGCTGTTGGTGAATCAAGCTGTTCTAAAAAGCGTGCGTTGACTGGACTTGAATGCACGGCTAGCGAGACGTGCGTTCTCTATGGTTCTACTGTTTTGTTATGCCTCGATCAAGGGACTGGTGAGTTGTGATATCGCTTCCTGCCATACAGCTTTGAAAAGCTGACAAGACCTGTGATAGGTAATTTTCATGATGAGTATGACGGGAAGGGGGACGCTTCTGGTGCTTACACCGCTGCGAATGGTGAAGTACAGACCGTTACTGGTACCGTTCTACCGACTCTGCCTGCATCAAGTCCAGGAGCTCGAACAACGGTTGCATCTTCGGGGGACAGTGAGACGGCGACGGGCACTCCGGTTGCCACTGCTCTAACTTCGGATACCATTTCAGGTTCGACTTCAGCGTCGCAGACTTCTGCTGAAGCGGCACAGCAGACCAATGGAGCAGTGACACAGGCTGGCTTCTATGGTGCGCTGCTCCCATTTGTTATTGCATTTGTCGTGTAGCGCGAGCTCGTTGAGCGGAATTGAGCAGACCAATCTGTTTGAATTAATTTCACGGCTCGAGTCCTTTCAGATAAGATTTCCAGAGAACCTATCCGAGGGAACGCGAAAAGTCGAATATTTCGAGAAACTTGCAGCGGTAGGTAGGTTGTTAGCATCTGACAGAGCTTTGCTGAAAGGAGCCCCCAAGTGAAATCTTCGAGTGCCTGAGACTTCTGAGTGTCGCTGGTGTCCCTCAAAAGGAACAAAGATGATAACCTGTACATACCTTCTAGAGCCATGACATTCTCTAGCGACTGGAGAGCCCAAGATCATGTAGTCAAGGCTCGCGCGCTTTTGGACCGACGTTCGAGTGGAATCGAGAAGATGTATCTCCTGGGGTAAAGCATGATGAGAAGCCGACTGTGCATGACTTCTTGATTGAGTGTCTTCGAGCAGAAATAGAGAGCAGTGGTATACTCAGATGCTCAAGGTAGCGCCGTCGTTCGTATGAGGTCGAAGAGGAAGGATGGTAAGGACAAAGGAAGGAGAAGTCGGTGCGGTAGGGAAGATCCACGTGGCTGCCGTCCGGGCCGGGTGAAAGGCAATTTCACTCACCTCACCTCAGATTTTCACGCTACCTTACTCGCACTCTACTCACGACTTACCCAACACTCATCAACACTTCCAATATCCGCCCTGACGCGCACACATCATCTGCGACTGCATATCGATACCGAAAGCGTCTTGCACTGCTAACGTCTTAGTTCCAGAGCGTTCTTCCCCCGTACCGACTGGAAACCAGCCGCCCGGATCTCGACCACATCTGACCAGCTCCCTCTTAAGGCTGATGAGCAACAGATCGCGCGTACATGATCGAGATACAAGATAACGATGGCAAAGGAATGCCTTATGACAGCGAGAAACTATGCAGGCGAAAGAGCGGTAAAGCGGAAGCCACGGTCTTTGGCATCAGGGTGACATTGGTATTTCCTCGCTGGGTAGACTGAAGGTCACGGTCGCTGCTTGGCTTTTCATAAGGCCGGTGATGCTTCCTGGCCCAGCGATATACCCGACGGGAGACTGTCGCGATTGTGTGCCGATGTGTTCACCCCATAATCGCTTTGGACACCTTGCGATGGCGCAGAACTCGGCCTGAAGAAGTGGATGCCATGATCTGGCTGGATACTCGCAGTTGAATGGTGCAACAACATATCCGACAGGAGACTATCGCGACTATGTGTCATTGTGTCCGTCCCATAATGGCTTTGGAGATTCCGAGAGGGCGCACGAAGAAGTGGATGCCATGACCTGGCTGGATACCCGCACTCGTCTGGTTGAACAACTCTGCGTCGGACTGTCCGGTCCATGATGGCTTCAAGCATCTTTTGGTGGCGCACAGCTCGGCGCGAACAAAGAGATATGATGACCTGGCTGGATACTTGCCGTTGTTTGATGCGACCCGGCTGGCAGTGTAATCCGGAAGTACCATTGGGTCGATCTTCCCTGGTCGATACAAGCAAGAGCGCATTTGATTGTTGCGAGAGACCCATTCCCGACGCCTGCTGTGCAGCCGACTGAGCTCGGCAATTCGCTGGAATTGTGAGTATTCGTGGAAAAGTGTATACCGGCGATTTGAGCTACGCCTCCCGCCCAGCACCGACGACGGGATCTCCGCCTCCTCCCGCCCATTCTAATTCGTCACAAGGCCCGGGGTCGTCGCGACGACGTTCAAAAGGCACCTCGTTTTACCATCCTTCAACCATTCAACATGGTTGCCAGCTTAGCTGGTTAGCTCAATTGTAGCGCGTCTGCTTCAACTTGAAACCACATGATGAGTAATTCTGTTGCAGAGGATCCCTGCGAGAGTGCTGTACTACCCTGGTAGTTCCTCTCGTAGTACCGGTGTCTAGACTTTGCAGATTCTTACCGATCTTGTTCAATTTTTCTTTTGTTTTGTTTTGCTCATTCGAGCTATGTTGCTGTGAAGAAGAGCTTGTCGCGGGACTTTCCGACAGCGCTGGAAAGCCTGTGCGCTTGCTTCGACCCTTTGTTTTTGCTCTGCTACCCTGGCCGAGAAGCAATTAATGGCGCACTCTTCTCCGCGGGCGCCGGCGCACTTTCATCTGGACACGCAAGGGAGAACCTGGACGATGCTTCTCGGAGATAAGCCGCATGGTGCAAGACTGGACAGAGAAACACTACGAGATATTTCCTGCGCGGTGCTGAAGCCGCATTGCATTACTTGAAAGAGTTGAACACAAACCCCTTGCGACCCAAAGTTGAGATGTCTTTTTTCTCTTCTGCGCTTTTCCCTACTTTCCATTCGCTCTCAAAGTAGACCGAGAATTTCCCAAAGCTATTCAATTTGGACCTCTATACTAACACCGCTGGACAGACATCTGTACATCCTCACCACAAAAGCCAGTCTGGTTATTCCCTATCCATCAGCTTTCAGTTCCTAGTTGGCAGCCTCACGCCTATCAATTGTTCGGAAAACGATCGTACGCACAACCAATTCTAGATGCTGCTTGAAGGTGTACCTTCCGTTATATGTCTCGCCATATGTCATTCGGGGGGCTCGTCCTTGCGCTCTGGAGCGCGACAGCGTCCTCAGGATGTTTACCATGAGTGTCTTGTAAAGCTGCTTAGCTTCCAGGTTCAGACCGGCCGAGTTCCTGAGGACTATCGTGACGGCATAGTCAAGAAGGTTCCATTCATTGATACACAGTTCCCGCAAATTCCGAGCGTTAGAGCGGCCGGGGCCAGCTACACAAGGTCGGAATCTAATACTGGCTACGAGTGCGATCTTGTATGCTGTCCGGACGTCCATGGCTGTCTTACTTTGGAGCCGCCACACGCCGTTGAGACTCTCGTGTGGGATAGCGGATTGCGCCAACATCTCGGCATCCAGTTCTTGCTTACTGAACTGGGAGACTTGGGCAAGGAACTTGATGCGTTCATTCCACCAGGAAGAAGCGAAATGAACCTGGCACATTTTGACTGCCGCATTAAGGACGATATTCAGATGCTCTTCGAAGGTCGCCTCTACCTGTGTCGATGAGGTAGTGTAGGCAGGAGATGCTCGGTCGATACCAGCAAGATCATCATTCACCCTACGAGCAATCATTTGGAGAAGAGCATTGCCCTGGACGACCCGCCTATCCATGCTGCGGAGCGTAACCCAGACGCTATTGACCACCCAAATCCATTCAGGGCGACAAATATCATGTAGGTTCGGGTCGTTGGAGGCCGACACGTCAGGCTTGAGAAAATCGATCAGAGCCATGAGCTCAGGGAGAATGCGAGTCGTATCGACCTGCGTTGTGATCAGTGTCAATACTTTTCGTATATCATAGACCACAATCTGATATTTACCAGAGCATACTGGTCTCCGTCGAGCTCGTGGGTCGGAACCTGGTTGCGTAGTAGAAGATTGTTTAGGAACCGATCGTATACCGATGGGTTGTAAGAAAAAAACCGTGCGATCATATCTGGAACGCGAACTTCACGCGGTCCCTATTCGTATGTATAGTTAGTATTACGACGGATCAAAGTTTAGTGAGATACTTACATTCGTGTAGAACAGCTCTGTGCGACAGTACGGGCACTGGTTACTCTGATTCATCCATGTCAATAGTTCTGTCTTACAGAAGACATGGTTACAACTGGTTCGGACAGGATCTTTGAATGGTTCGTAACAGAGAGGACATTCCTCAGAAAGCGTAGAGATATTGGATGGACCGGTGACAGGCCCTAGAGTTCCCATCGACTCGAGCGAAGCCAGAAAGTCTGCTTTGCTAGTGCGAGCCATGGTGGTTGGTTGTAGCGACTGAGACAAGGGTCCAATGCTTGGCGGCTGTATAGCGAGCTTAGGGTTGCGTTATTTGGCAATGGTTCAAGCTAGCCCTAGCTAAGGAGAGAGTAAAAAGTTGTCTTAAGGAAAGATGTATGTTTATAATAGAAAGAGATCTTTATAGGTCTTAATTATCTAAGCTCTCTTTAGTCTAGCTCTAAGCTATCTACCGTCTAATACGCTTACCGTCTTTAGCTCTAAGCTCTCTTTAGTCTAGCTCTAGACTACCTACTATCTAATACCCTTACCGTCTTTAGATCTAAGCTCTCTTTAGTCTAGCTCTAGACTACCTACTATCTAAGACCCTTACCGTCTTTAGATCTAAGCTCTCTTTAGTCTAGCTCTAAGCTATCTACTATCTAAGATCCTTACCGTCTTTAGATCTAAACTCTCTTTAGTCTAGCTCTAGGCTATCTACTATCTAAGATCCTTACTATCTTTTAGTACTAGCTAAGAACGCTAAAATTCTTATAAATACTAGAAACCGTCTAGACGCTAGAAACCGTTAATAACGCTAGAAACCGTCTAGATACTAGAAACTATCTAGACGCTAGAGCTCTAGACTAGTAAGCGCTTAGACTCTATACTAGTAAACGCTTAAACTCTAAACTAGTAAATACTTTAATACTAAGTTACTAATAATACTAGATATAATAAGAATGTTAGAGCTTTATAGAGATTATAATAACTTAAATTAACTTTAATTATCTAAGATATAAGCTCTTACTATAGTCTTATATCCTAGGATACGT
>MWSQ01005958.1:0-25012 GCA_002116395.1 Ramularia endophylla | reverse complement strand
TCTATACTATAGTCTAAGCGCCTAAACACCTCTTATAATAGATAGTAAGCGTATAGATAGAAAAGGTCTATACGTATAGACGGAATAACCGGATTTCTTAGAGTAGCTAAGACTTTATCCTGTTTATTTACGCTATACTAGCCCTTACGCTTTGTTTTACCTACCTACCGTCCCTTATAGACATACGATTTCATCTATATAGTGCACGTATACAACGTAGCTTTTAGGCCTGGTTAGAGACTGCCAAGCGAGCCGTAATCAATAGAGTTTACCTCTTGATTGGCTCGGCAGTCTCTGCACCATGGTCTGAGCGCCCAAACACCTCTTGTGATGGACAGTGAGCGTACAGATGTCGAATTACACGTACCTTACTTACCAACCTCACAGAGACAGGTGTACTTGATGATAACACAGATGTTGCCGCTGGGGAGGAACATATCTTACGACAAATAACACGACTTCATCCAACTTACAGGACCGATCCCCTGTCCAGCCCTGTCACTGCCGTGCCTGTCCTTGTACAACGAAACCATACGATTCGTCTCGCTCCGTCAGCTGCACCAGGGATTGTGTGGATTGCTGCCCGCTACCACATGCACAGGACCCGTGGCGGCATGCCAGACCAGGGAGCCGTATCTTGTTTGGTGTTTGGGACTACGGCACTGAGCGCCAGGGCGTGCATGGCAAAAACACATCGAAGCCGCAGGATATGATTGTGCAGGCTGCCACGTTCACACGTATTCGAAAATCAGCCCGACGTACACAGCAATATGGCAGAACAAGGCGAAGGCGAAGGCCCGGATACGACGTCGATCAAGCCTATATCATCTCTACGAACCAAGTTTGAACAGCTGGGCAAAGCGCAAGAGGCAGGCCAGTCTTCCCCCGTGACGCCGCGACAGCCAACCCTGAGTGGTGGTGGGACGCCCTTCAGCGCACCCAAGCCTCTCAATTCGCCTGCTGGAAGCAATGGAGTTGGTACAGGTCAAAGGGCAGTCAGCGGGCAGGCTGCGTCAACACCGCGAGAGCAACGTTCAGATCCGCCAGCAGCTAGGCCAACATCAATGGTCTCACTGTCTTCCTCGCCTCGCCGCTCGCCGCCTGCGCTGATCGTCAATTCACCACGTTCGCCCCACAAAGCGTTTTCCGTCGATCTGCGGCCCCCACTGCAGCCTCTCACCCCGAGTCGCACGGGTGCAGGTGATTCACCGACTAGAAGTCATGCGAGGACCATAAGCAGAGCAGCGACACCTGCCCTGGAGGCACGCATGAACGCCTTGCTCCACTCTGCAGAGACAACGACATCCCAACCATCGACGGAGGCATCAGCACGGAAACCCGAGAGTCCCGCTGTACCACCTAATGTTAATCGGGCAGCGAAGCCAAAAGTCCCAGTCAAGCCGCCGACCCTCCTCAAGAAGTCTAGCAACCTGGCGGCTCCGGACGTTGGCGGAGATCTATCTGATCGCAGCGCTTCCCCATTCAACACGCCGCCCAGCAGCGAAGAGACATCTCCTGAAAGGAAACCAGACGTCGTGCCGCAAGACTCACCACAGCGTGCTAGAAACCAGTCCAACGCGTCGGTCATTCAACGAGTTCGCAACGATTCAGACGCCTCATGGGTGCAGCGGATTCGAGGGGACTCAGATGCTTCTTTTGTTGACAGAAGTCGAGCTGGGTCGAACGCTTCTTTTGTGGAAACATCGTCATTGTCTAGAAATTGGTCGCCTCCTCCAGCCCATCATGCTGTTGCATCTCGGCGGGAAAATCATTCGCAGGGCTTATCGCGAGCACCATCAACCCCTGCGTGGTACAGACCAACACAAAGCGGCCACACGCAGGACTTAGAGGAAGATCGACCGCGACTTCCAGCAAGACCTGAATTGCAAATTCGATCTGGCCGTATGAGTCCGCCAAAGTCTCGATCTGGCAGGAGTAGCCCTACCAAGACCCACACTCTCCCGCCCATGAGGTCCATGGACGGGTTGAGACGTGCACAAACTGTCGGTCAAGCCGCCCACCCACGCATACCTGCCGTGAACACCGCTTTGAACGGACATGGTGGTCCGCGCTCAGCGCTGCATCTTGGGTTTGATAGATCAACAATCCCTACTACTAATGCGCCAGCAATCCCGGCGCCGCGCAGATCCGTGGACAGGAGGCGAGAGATGCCGCCCCCGCCACCTCCACCCATCTCAGCAACACCCCCTTCATCTGCTACAGCTGGACATTCTCGAGATGATGAAGAAGATACGCTACCCGCAGAGCTCAGCAACGCAATGATCGAAGGCCGAACGGATTATCCTGATGCTACCCAAGCCAATCGTAGGGCCCCGAAGTTTAAGCAACGACCGTGGCAGATTCCTACCGAGTACGACACACGACTCTTCGCGGTGTGCGGCGAGTTTGTATGCACCACTGGCTACATCACCAAGGTTTGGAACGTCCGAACCGGAGAGATTTTGATGAATATGGAACATCGTGAAAATACGAAAATTACCGCTGTGGCATTCAAGCCTTCGCCAAATATCGAAGACGAAGGAAAACGTATATGGCTTGGCACCAATTCTGGTGAGATTCATGAGGTTGACATCGATTCAGAGAGAATCGTCAAGACGAAATCGGATGCGCACGGTCGACGAGAAGTTGTTCGAATGTTCCGCTACGCATCTGAGCTCTGGACATTAGACGATGGTGGCCAGCTATATGTCTGGATGCCCGACCAGAAGGGAATGCCGAGTTTGGATTCGCAGTACAACAACTGGCGCGTGCCGAAGGGACACACTTTCTCGATAGCCTCTGGTAGGCAGCTGTGGATTGCCACGGGCAGGGAAATTCGTGTGTTTCGACCCAGTGCCCAAACAGACACCGAATTCCACGTCTTGAAGGCTCCTCTTTCGCAGCCAGGCACCGGCGATGTCACCTCAGGTGCTTGCTTGAATGGGAAGCAGGACTTGATCTACTTCGGCCATTCAGACGGCAAAGTCACCATCTACAGTCGCAAGGACTTCTCATGCCGCGCCATTGTTAATGTCAGCGTGTACAGGATCAGCTGCCTGGCAGGCGTGGGCGACTACCTCTGGGCAGGCTACAGCACCGGCATGGCATATATTTATGACACATCAACGACGCCTTGGTCAGTCAAGAAAGACTGGCAGGCTCATGACAAGCTGATCTGCGGCATTATCGCAGATCCATCCGCCATGTGGAAGATTGGGCGTCTAAATGTCATCACCTTGGGTCTGGATAACCTCTTACGAGTATGGGACGGAATGCTTGAAGGCGACTGGATCGAATCACGAATGCAAGCTCGTGAATTGGAATTCTGTACTTTTCGCGAGCTCACGACAGCTGTACTGACTTGGAATGCTGGGGCTGTGAAGCCAAGTCACCTTCAACATAGCCAAGAAGACAACAACTTCTTCAAAGATTACGTGCGTGCTCGTGAGCCGCCGGACATCTTCGTATTTGGATTCCAAGAGCTTGTCGACCTCGAAGACAAGAAGGTGACGGCAAAGTCGTTCTTTAAAAGCAAGAAAAAGGACCCTGCCGAAAAGGAGCACATGTCACACCAGTATCGTGCTTGGAGAGACCACCTCACCAAATGTATTGACGAGTACATGCCTAGCAATCAGAGCTACACATTGCTCCACACTGCTAGCATGGTCGGACTGTTCACCTGCATCTTCGTGAAGTCTTCGGAGCGAGCTCGCATAAGGCATGTCCACGCGTCCGAAATCAAGCGTGGTATGGGAGGTCTTCACGGGAACAAGGGCGCGATTATACTTCGTATGGTTCTCGATGATAGCAGTCTATGCTTCGTCAATTGCCATCTTGCCGCAGGCCAAACCCAGACATTGCATCGCAACAACGATGTTGCAGCAATTCTGGAAGCCAACACACTCCCCCAGTACCCGCTCAACGATGGCGAAGGGGCTCAACACAGTGATGTGTTCGCTTCTGGTGGCGACGGGAGCATGATTATGGATCATGAAATCTGCGTGATAAACGGCGACCTGAACTACCGCATCGATACGATGGGTCGTGATACGGTGGTGAAGCACGTTCAACAAGGCAACTTGACCAGACTCCTCGAACGAGACCAGCTTCTTCTTAGTCGGAGGAAGAATCCCGGATTCCGCTTGCGAGCTTTCCAGGAGTCGCCAATCACGTTTGCGCCGACATATAAGTACAATGTACATACTGATGACTACGATACTTCAGAAAAGAGACGAGCTCCTGCTTGGTGTGACAGGATCCTCTATCGTGGACTGGGCAAGATTAAGTTGGAAGAGTATCGAAGGTGGGATCAGATAAGAGTGTCTGACCACAGGCCAGTGAGCGGGCGATTGCGCATGCGTGTGAAGACGGTCAATCCTGACAAGAGAGAGATTGTCTGGGACAAATGTTGGACCGAATTCGAGGGCGTAAGACAGCGAATTGCTCGCGCTGCACAGTGAGTTATGTCATCTCATCATGTTTTCTGATTGCTTACTTATTTTCCAGACTCGAATATCTCACCAATGTACTGGGACTTTCGCAGAAAGAGGCTGCTGCTGCCCTACATTTGTAGTAGTGCCACCTTTCCCGAAGCAGATCTGAAGTCTGCAAAATCGGAGCTATAGCGATTACAGCAGAGAAGCATCCCAATCAGAAAATCCACTGAAGACGTTCTGATACGGTGCTCCACTGGAGACTTGAGCTGTCTTTGCCGCGACCTCACAACATGGTCTGTAAAGCGATGATGGCTTTCCGTTGTCAACAACATCACCACCACGATTAGCTCATTTCTAGCGTCAGATTGCCGAAGCCCGACGATCTAGTTCCAAACTTTCTGTTGAACTGTGGGGAACTCTTGGCAGGAGGTGGTGGGAAAATCACGTATTGCACGCATCATCGTGTCGTTCACGCGACGTACGATCTGCACAGCTCCGGCTACAAAGCGTAAGACAACTCGTGTTCCAATGGCATTACTTCCTTGTCATTTTGACGTATCCTCTTTTCACATTGACATACTTCCTTATGAACACCCGAAGTTTTCGATTTGCGAGCAGTATTGCTTCTTCTACGCGCACTCTACGCCCTTGCCGACCTTGCATCGTCTCAAACCTGCAATTCTCGTTGACGCGTCCATTCTCGGTTACCATGAGCGACAACGCCGAACCCCCGAATAAGAAGTGCAAGGTGGATGAGAATGGTGTGGAAGAGTGGAAGAAGCAGCCTCCATATAAGATTCACCACAACAACAACCTCAAGGGCGAAGCTTTCAAGTCATTGTACGATGCCAGTTGCCATTGTGGTAAAGTTGAGTATCAACTGTCAAGAAAGGAGCCGTTGGATTCGAAGCTGTGCCACTGCACGACTTGTCAGACTCAACATGGTACGTGACTATTCAAGAGGGGCTTTTTGGATGCATGGCTGATGAGATACAGCCGCCCCGTTTCAATGGGCTGCGATCTTCCACAAGGATGATATCAATTTCACCAATGGCCACCACAACTTAGAGTGGTACGATCCGACCTCGAAGTCTGTTGAGCACATGTTGCCATGCAAAGTCAGATGCAATTTCTGCCATTCGCCCATTATGGACGAGGGCAGGAACATGGTTCTCTTGTTTCCTACCTTGATCAAGGTACGCAAATTCGTCCTACTAGAAAGAAAGCCGTCGATATGATTTGATTCAACGCGATCACCCGGTCACATCTGTCTCTTCACCAGTTGAAGAGCGATGATGCCATCCTCAGGACGATCATGCACCGAGAGATGACGCTCTCATTGAAAGAGTTTCTTGGAAGCAGCGTTGAGCAATGTCATGCAAAACGACATAGCTCATATCGACAACTTTAACATTGGCTGCAAGAATTGAGACTGACCAGCTCGTAGTTCAAGAATGAACAGGAAAAGGCTAACTTCAAGCCACGGTTGCACATGTTCTATAATGAACGTGTTATGGACATCCCCGATGGACTGCCGAAATGGAGCGGTATCAATGAGGGGGAGGGCTCGGAGCTGATTGAAGACAGTCCACCAGAGGAAATTAGAGCCCTGGAGCGAAAGAGATCGAAGGAAGCGAGAGAGCGGACAGAGCAGCAGAACAGCTAAATGAGATATGTGGAAGGCATTCGGTCAGTGTTGGTAGCCCGTGCGTGGTGATTGAGCGAGGTGTTGGGGTGTCTAGAGAACGAAGCTAGTGAGCAGAATGAGAAAGTGAAGGCAGTGAACAAAATCAGGAAGTGAAGTTACTTTGTAGTCAAGAAAGTGAGTGTGACGCCATGTGTAGTGAACACACCGAAGTGAATAGAGGAGCTTCACTGTGTACCCATTGTACTGTACTTCTTATTCGGTGATGACCTTGAAACTGCACGAGCATCAACATCGAACTTGCTTCTTCTGGACTGCACGGCCTCGACAACGATAACGACATCCTCCCATGATGTCCATCCACTAACTTCGTTGCTCATTACTCTGTATTCTACTCGTAGAGACCGACCTTCTCTCCACAACAAGCAACAACAGCCGAGCCGATCGCGCTTTCGCGCCAAGAAGTCCTACCGGACCTGCCTACCTGTACTTGCCGGCCGTTCCGCTCTTAGGTACATACACCTCTTCCTCATTACATGTACCTACCTATACGCATATCGCTTTGCACGCGCGCGGATTGGCGGACGAAAACTCTCTGAATATCACGACTGTCATGCTCGCATACTAATTATGGCAGTCACCACATTCCGCATTTCCGCCAGGCCATAATGGCGAAGCGAAAGCGAGAATCAGATTCAGCCACGTCTTCATCAACACCTCAGAAAGCGAAGAAACGCGCTTCCTCTAAAGGTACGTTTGCTTGAATTGAGATCTCTTGATGAACGCAGTCTTTTGTGGGCGCGCAGACACGATCAAAATGTTGACATGCTCGTAGCTCACGGAGCCCAAGCATCTCCATCAGCTTCAACCCACCCGCACGGAGACGTTGATTTTGAAAAGGAATACAAGATCCGAGCCATTGTCGGTGAGCTTAAAAACAAATATCAAATTGATTGGGAAGACGATTCCGACACCGGTGAAAGTTATCCCAAAACCTGGGAGCCGAAGAAGAACGCCAACGCACTCGCCGTCGCGGACTGGGAGAGAAAGAAGGCCGCCAAGGTCAAAAAGCGTAGGTTACCATGTGCAGTCTTTCACTGTCAAGCTAATTTTTATCAGCCTCACGAGGAACAGCCAACGTGAAACCTGCGGTTGGCAGACAGCCACAGCCACAGCCACAGTCACCAGCGCCTGCCCGTCGGTCAAGGGGTCGACCACGCAAGTCCGTTGTAGTCGAAAGCTCTCCAGAGCCACCCTCTCCCGCGCCTGTTGTTGACGGTAATACTGGAGCTAAAAACATCGAGCTTGAGATCGGTGAGAGCCAACAAAGTCCAGCTGCCGATAGCACGCTTTTCGTGCCAGAGGGGTCCATCTCCGAGAGCGTTGGAGATCAGTCACCGCAGCTGCAGCCACAACACAGTGAGCTTATTGTCCGAGTGTCGGACCCGCCTTCAAGCTACGACCGTGGAGCGTACCAGAGGATTCGTCCTCAATCTAACGGGACAGTCTCCGGTCTTGTCGACTCGTCAGCGCCTCTTCCTGTCATCAACGAGGACGAGTTGCCACCCACACAACAAGAGACTGACGATAGTACGACCCGCATTGTGCCAGATTCGCAGAGCCAAGGACAAGTTTCCGAAGAGTCGACGTTTAGAGGTTTCTCACCAATCCAGCCGCAGCAAGCGGAGATTCAATCCGCTTCTATACAAGGTTCAAGACAACGGCCAGAAGAGACCTCTGATTTGATTGCGGACGCTACACAGAACACTTCCGTTGCTGCTGAGTTTGTCGGGCACGACGTCCACCACGGCGACGCCGGTAACGACAACGAGCAAGCTTCAGGCGGTGCAGAACAGACCGAGAGCCACACGGAGGAGCAATACATCGTCCCTGAACCATCTGACCCAGAGCCGAATCAGCCTCACCGTCATACCACTGCCGAATCGCCACGGTCTTTGCACGGCGATACCTCTGGACAGGAGCAGTCAACAGCCGCAAGGAATTCGTCTTCACGCGAGCCGATCTCACCCGAGGTCCGCTGTCAGGAGAATTCTGAAAAGCGTTTGTCCACGCGGTCTCATATTGACTCTCAAGGAGCGCTTGCTGATACAATAGCCGGCGCTACGCAAGCTGCTGCCAGTCAGATCAACGACTACATTGTGATTAGTGCTGAGGAAGATTCCTCGTCACTTGGCCTCTTGACGCAGCCAGATTACGACCCGCCTCCAGCTGCTCAGCGCCCGCCACCATCGTCATTGGCAAGAGGACACTGCGCATCCCTACCAGTCACACAAGCAAAGAGCGGGAACGAGGTTGCCTCGTCAACACTTCTTACGCAGTCGCCCTTCCCGTTTCAAACACAGCAAACGAAAGTCGAAAGCGAATCGCGGCCTCGGGCAATCTTTAGCCAATACCCAAGATCCAGCCCAATACATTCTTCGAGCCAGATCCCATCTGTGCCTTTTCAGTCTGCGATCACGATTGGAGAAAGTGCACCAGCAAGACTCGGGACACCGTCTACTATCTCAACTGCGACAATGGAGGAAAATCCGCTTCTTGCTATACTGAGGGCGGATCGTGAATCAGGAAAGGCACGGAGAAAGGCACGCCGTTCAAATACACCAATCACGAACAGCAATGGCTCAGGACAGCCTGCATCCGCATCTGCGATTCCGGCTAATGTGAGCGCCGAGGTAGCCGCATCGCAAGCTGCTCGTCAGGGTGCTAGATCACCTTCTACTGTGCCTGCATCAGAACCAGAACCCTCTATTACGAAAGAGGAAATGAGGACATCCGGGAGACTGCCGACACTTGTGCCGCTTGTCCACGAAACCCTCTCGGAAGACCATAGCACATTGACTGTCTCCGAAACATCGAAAGTGCGAGCAGATCCAGAGCTGGCTAGTATGCACGTGGTACCTATCTCTTTCGGCAGTATCCAGCGGGATCAGTATAAGAACGGTTTCCAATGGTATGAAGGTGAGATCCAGCAATTCCTCGATGGGGATGATAGCCCGGAGCGGTTCGCAAAGGCAGAATCGGCTCTAGGTGAACTTCGTAACATTGCGATGCATCCAGATCTGGTCAACGCTGAGGCATATTCGCAACCACTTTCAACGCCTGAGCAAGCCCAGTGGGATGTGGATGCTAGCTGCAAATTTCGCTTCCTACGCGACATGCTAGAGCAGCTCCGCTCACGAAATATTCATGTGGTACTGGCTGCTAACGGGCACACTATCCCCGAAATGTTGAGCAACTTTCTTCACAGCTGTGGCATTTCACATATAAGGCTATCTGCAGATTCACATAGTGCGATCACTACAGGACTCACAGTTTCGATCCTGGAACTGGATACCAAACACGCGGTCGAACACAGCCGTGCCGATGTCGTAGTAGCAATGGACGGCGCGTGCAAACATCAAGATCGTTTGATACAGGCCGCGCGCTGCGCCGGAAGAGACAGTGGATGGGCAACCTTGCTCGTTCTGGTTGTGCCATGCTCCGTCGAACATATCGAACGGTCTCTTTTGTCGAGCATAGCCGACACAACCCGGGTCCGCACGCTGCTCAAGACTGCAAGGAAGCTTCAATTGCAAGAGTTAGCCGGAAGACTCACACCGAGCCAAACTACTTCGAAAGAAGCTGCCAAAGAGATAGCTGGGTTCCTTGCAAATCCGACAGATTGGCCTATCGAGGAGTTGGGTACTATCGACAATCTCGACAGCCAGACGGAGACAGACGTCGACCCTACACTGCATGGCGATTCTTCCTTTAGTGCTGGCAAGAGGTCTCTTGAGGTCGAAATGGAGACCGTGACTGGCGGTAGTTCTGGCAAGAGACCTCGTGTCTCTTCAGTGGAAGTTCAAGGAACTTCGCAGATGCCAGCAACGATCAACCCTCAAGATATCGAGCTGACGCATATCAGTGACTCCCTGGGCAAGGTGACACAGTCCGCTGTAGGCGATGTTGGGTCGTCAGCTGAAGTGGAGCAATTGCGTCAGATTTTGAGCGACAAACACGATGAATTGCAAGAGCACGTGAAAGCTATGTCAGAGCTCCAATATCGGCACGAGGATCAACGCGTGGAGTTGGCAAAGACCAAAAATGAGCGTAACGAGGCTATCATAACTGCGCAGACTGCCGTAACTAGGATGACACTTGCGGTAGATCAGAGTGTTGAGCTTCGCACGGAGCGGACAGCACTGAAGCAGCTCCTTGAGGAAGCGAATAGCAAAGTGCTAAATCACGCGATTCCGGAACGCCGCGAATACGAGAACCTACGTCTTGCTATGGAGGGAGAGAAATTGGCAAGAGAAAAGGCCGAAAGGGGCATCGAGCAGGCTCAGAAGGACAACGAATACTCCCGGGAAATGTATCAAGACACGTCTTCTCGTGCAAGGGAACTAGCACAGCAAAACGCCGACCTCGAAGCACGGCTTGACTATGCAGAGAGGCTAGCCTCAGGCGAACAAGCAAAAGCTCAGCAAGCCACGACTAGCGGACGAGACTTGCTTCTCGCTAGAGAGAACAGAAAGCTGAAAGCTTTGCTGAAGGATCGGGAGGCTGGCATGAAATTCAAAGACGAGGAGATTGCCAGACTAAAGGAGGCCGGCAGAGGTCGCTTCGGCACGAGAGGCTCATCCGTACCGCGTAGTCCGCGCATGGGTAGCCCAGCGCTGAAGGGTGGCCGCACTAGTAGGCAGGCGAGTCCTTCAGCGGGAGAGTTGAAGGGAAAGCATCTACACCCTCTGAGGAATGGCTAGGATGTGGTAGGAAGGCAGGCGTTTGTCGCGATCTCAATATTGATTGAGGAACACGTCGTTGTTCGAGTACGGTACTGCTAATGCTGGTTGTGGAGGCTTCCATCGAGATCATACAAGGTCTCACGCTTTCCTAGTTCTCATCACTTCACATTGCAGATTGATGCTGAAAACGGCCTATTTGATGAAAAAGTACTCCATTTGGTCGAACTGCTCTCGAGCCAATTTACGTCCAAACCTTGATGAAAATCGACTTGTTTGATCGAATAGCGGTGTTGACGAAACGGTGGCAATACACCTGCGACCATCCGCAAACAACGCTCAGTCGGGACCACTCGTCGTTCCTTGTAGCGGTGTACGGGCATTTAAGACTGTAGTCTGTGACCTTCGCCGTCCTCTGAATATGGCGGAACTTCTCATGTATCTGCTGCCAGCCTGTGACGTGACAGCAGGCACTCATGAGCTGAGGAATGGACTTTTAAAGTGGAATAGCGCTGGAGTTCTGGGTCTTTGAGGAGAACTATATCGAAACCTTACCTCATTCTTTTCTGCCACTTGTAATCGTAGCTGTACTTGGAACTGAAGTGTGACAAAGTAGGAACCTGTGGCTTGGGATGGAGATGTGAGGCCTGGAGTCCTCAGCGGGCGATACTGCCATATTACTCGCACAATGCACTACCCCAACCCTAACCCTAAACAACGATACCTGGCCTGGAGGGAGCCAGAGGAAGGACATACCTGTTATGTTCCGCGCGTTTAGGCATCGGAAGATAAGCCAAGGAGCAGAGATACCCTTTCTCTTGAAAGTGCTTGCTATGATCTTCTTGTTACACCATACCCGGTGGTTTGGATCTGCCCTAAGGTACATCCTCATCCCGATTGCGCAAAGAAGTTGTGCCTTCGCGCATTCGCTTGTGAGCATTATGCAGAACTGGGGAGCCGAAGCAGAGCACGAGATGAGGAAAGTAGGCTGTGACATAGCAACATTTTGCGTCTTCAACATCGGGTGTTGCATCTCGACGCACCGGAAGAGGATTGCCTCTCGAGAGCACTCCAGCTCAACAGGGACTTCAGCTAATAGAAGCGAGAGGTCAGGCGATGGCCGCAGCTCCGCCCTTGATATAATTCTCTTCCGATGCGTAAAGGGGCGGTACCTCCCTACCTGTCTTGATTCTCCACGCTTGAAACGCATGCTGGAAAGAGGCGCATTAGCTAAATTACAGCACATCTCGACGTGACCTTTGTAACAGTTTTCCACAAATCAGACTTTGCCTTTGATCCTCATGCCCGACCAGCGAGCAGTGTGAGCAAGCGGCTGAGACCTTGGATTACCAGATGGTGCTCTCGGAGCTCATCATGTGAAGTGAAGCAAAGGAAACAACAAGCATTCTTACCGTGTTGGTTCCGCCGCTGCGCAATATCGAGCTGCATAGGATGCAATTGAGAGCGTCTGTTGTGGAATGGTGCGTGTGCCAGTCATTTGGTCATCATCCGGTCATGGAGCCATTTCGAAGAAATTACCCTCGAGACGATGGTTTTAGAGATGGTAGATTGGTCTCGACGCGCTTCGGAATCGCCAATACCATGAATAGGCAATGGGATGGTTTGAGTAATTGTGTAGCGCGGCTGAGTGAAGAGAAGAGAAGGTGGCAGTCGAGAAAAATCTTATACCAAAGACGGGAGCTAAACTCTTTCAGCTACCCGTCTTCATCTTCTTGAACCTCGTGAAGACTTCCACCTTGCTCTGCATAACTTTACATCGCAACCTTTCTGTACTACTACCACCTTACTCTGTTACCACTCCATTGTCATCTGCATATCTCGTCTCGATTCCACACTACTTGGCCCGCATTGTAACACCACAAGCATAACCCACAGCATCCCGCCAACGTCGCATTGCCATTCCCGCCTCCTCCACATTGACTTGCGACTGCGGGACGCTTTGCGAACTCAACTCTCTGTACCCTCTCCGACGCCTCCAACAACCCAATGGAGAAGAACGAGAACAGCCCGTCGAACCTCTGGACCCGTCGATCACAGTACGCATCCTCAGTCCGGTTCGCTCAACCTTCACAGCTAACACAGCACGCGAGCAACAGCAACAGCAAGCTCAGCCTCTCCACGAACAAAAACGATCACAAAGACAGTCACGATTCTCTGTCAGGGAAGCGATTTGGCGCTACAAGCAGCCACGGCAAAAACAACCCGTTCAACTCAGTTGGCAACATCTCTACTTCGGCCATAGCATCTCCGACCAGTGCAGGCGCAGCTTTTGGACTCGGTAGTGGCGCATTTGCGAGCTTCGGGAACGCTGGAAAGACGCCCAAGACTCCTGGTGGGAGCTTCGACATCAAGCAGGGCGCAGAGAAGAAGGACACTTCAGAGGACAATAGCAAGGACACACGAATAAGAGCGGCCCCGCGCAAGTCATTGTCGTCCTTGCGCCAACCCAGCTCGACGGCTGTGGAACCTGCGCAACCTTCCTCGAAAGAGATTGTGGGCGAGTACCCTCTGAAGAATGCCTGGATCATTTACTACAGGCCCACAACGAACAAGAATAGCGATTACGAGAAGTCTATCAAGCCCATCTGTAGAGTACAGTCAGTGCAGGCTTTCTGGACCGTATATTCACACCTCAAGCGACCGAGCGATCTGCCAACCGTCAGTGACTACCACATCTTCAAGGAGGGCATACGCCCGGTATGGGAGGACGAGGAGAATAAGCGCGGTGGGAAGTGGATCATGCGCTTGAAGAAGGGCGTTGCCGATCGGTACTGGGAGGAGCTGTTGATGGCCATTATTGGCGATCAATTCATGGAAGCCGGCGAAGAGGTCTGCGGAGCGGTCGTCAGCATGAGGCTTGGCGAGGACGTCTTCGGCATCTGGACGAAGAACGACGGTGGCCGGAACGTCAAGATCCGCGAGACGATCAAGCGGGTGTTGAGTTTGCCAGCGGACACCAATCTGCAGTGGCGCAGTCACGACGAGAGCATCACGCAGCGACATGCCGTGGATCAGGCCCGACAGGAGAAAGCCAACCATGACAAGCGTCGCAACACGCTCTCTGTTGACAAGGATAACATTGAGCAATAGGGAAGCATCAGTCAGCGTTGTACACTAGCTGTTATGGGTGCATGTGGGCGGATGGGCACTTGGAGGGAACCTTGTATTTGGAAAATGAAACCATCATGTGCGGCGGCAATCTGCTGCTCAATAAACGCCTGCGCATACCGTGAATGTACATTTCATTAATGATCTTGTGACGAAAGTGGTCGTCGTATAAGGTAGGTTCACATTGCATGTGAGACGGCCTTTCTCATCTATGTATTCCTCTACGATCCGTAGGAGATCGTTACGACAATAAGGGTATAGATAGCGTGATGCGTGTAAAAGGAATGCCATCACAGTGACCATACCACACGGAAGCCGAAACAATAAATTCTTCTGGAAGTAGGTAGGTGTGATCTTCGCGTCTTCCCGAACACAGCGAAGGTTACAACCCACCTCCACCTCACCCCGGCTCGACTAGACCTCTTTTTCTTTCTTTCTTTACGCGACCGCCATGTCCACGACCACCGCGCTTCCTTGCGACCACCGCCACGCGACGTACATCGCTCTGCACAGTTTGCACATGCTTTTGAAGTGAATCCTCACTTCCACAGCCGTCCGATGCTGAACCAACTGAAGTCCTCTGTTAAGAACTTCTTCGGTGCATCACCTACTCCAGTATGGCTGATTCCACTCCAACATCTTCTGACTTTGTCAATTGTCGTGCACATGCGCAATGGAGAGCCTTCAAAACTTACTATGAATCACAGGAACCGATAGCGGCCTCCGCCGATGCGAACGAGCCGAGCGTGGAGGCTCAGAGGAGGACAGACGGTTCAATCCCGGGACAGGGCAAGCGAGCGCGGGAAAGCGGGAGTCCGGAGGTGGCGAGGAAGGTGAAAAGGACACTGGGAGCGGACGACATACGACTGACACAGACGAACGCCCGCAACCCCAAAGACACATACAAGATTCTTGTGCCGACAACCAACTACGGGGTGCACGATAACGACTGGAATCCCGATCACAGGCAAAACATGGGTGGGACAAAACGAGGCATACAGCCAGGAAACTCCCTGGGCAAGCCGACACCTCAGTCACAGCCTGCAAAAGGCAAATCCTTCTGGGCTCCTCATGTCACGAACAGTCTTCCAACGATGAAAAGCGCTGGAGCTAATGTACGCAAAGCCAGTGATGCGGCGGCGTTCGAGATCTACCAGGCCTCGGAGCGTAGCGCGAAGAAGCAAAAGTTGAGCTCTGGAAAACCAGTAGATTTGACCTCTGAGGCGGACGCTGACGAGATATTCACTGTAATTCCACACCCGAAGAGTCATGGAGAGTTGGGATCTGCCCGATCGAAACGACTAGCAAGCCTCGATGACAGCTTTGCGATGACAGAGTCCGCGAAAGCGGATTCTTATACCATCGCCAAGACGTCGAAGTCTAAAAAACGTCGAAAGGATCAACAACGTAACAGCGGCAGTCAGCGCTCGAGTGCTCGATCTGCTCAGTCCCCTCCAATCGAGGTCTTCGATGACTCTAGTGAGAATCGGATGGGAAGTAGGTATTCCCCCTTGGTCATCACTGGAGATGGAGACGAGCAACGAAAATCACATGATACCGCCGCAAGCAGACGTCCTCCAATTCGACTAGAAGACGGTCTCGCGGAGATCACTGCAGGACCACAGAGAGCAGCCGCCAAAATTTCTCGTGGGAGTGCACAAGATCTGCAGAATGCAAACAATCTGCTCTCACCAACTATAAGGCACACGAACAAACCTCCTCCCAAGTTTCCCAAACGTGTACAACCCGATGACAGCGCTGAGCACGAATCTGGAAAGCTCAGAACCAAATTCAAGCGAGATCACGGCACCCCGGGAGATCAAATCAAAGCTAAGCACAGGATGCAAGCGGAGTCAGGGAAGGTCATGCGCGATGGAAGCAGCCCAGATCAGCTTCAAGGCGGTATCACCGTACCTAGCCACAGTTCGCCAGTCAAAGTGTCGAATAAGCTATCGCAAAGCTCCGTCCAGCCCAACGGCACACAACGACAGCTTTCGGTGTCTGTCGATGCCGTACGGCAACCGGGCAGTTGTGTGGCATCTTCCCCTTATAATTCTAACTACACGAGCCCGGACGAGGAAGAGGCGCCTGGCGAGCTGCGCCGCATACCCATACGCTCGATATTCTCCAAGCAATGCGTCCAGCAACAGAACTTTTTGGCTCTTGTGTGGGACGAAGAAAGTGAGCGCTTTCACGTGGCTTGTGGTGAGGACTTTGTTCGTCTCCCCCACCGAGATGCCCTGGTTTCAATCGGAAAGAGCGACGTCGGGACGAGTTGGACTCACAACAGGACAGTTGCCAAAGCCATGCTCAAAGGGTCTTCTACCGACATCAGCAACGGCACTATTATCATCGAATTCGAAAACGAAGAGGGTCTTAATGCCTGCCACGATCAGCTCATGCATGCGGCGGGCGACAGACTGAAAACAACCACGGTCACACCCCAGTACATGAACCAGATATTCGATCAACAGTTAAGGAGCCTCTGCACTGCTCATGGAAAGCTGTCACAGACCGGACCGCCTGTCATTGGTGTTATGGGAAGTCGCAGAGCAGGAAACGAAGGAGCTCGAGGCTCTGACGAGGACATTCGCTACGATGATGGTTCCTCCACACCAGGCGAGGCCCGCAGTCATAAACAGAATGCTCGCCTTTACGGGGAGCCATCACCTTATTTCTCTCAAGAACCTCCCAGAAGATCGAATCGTCAGGTCAAGCAAGTTGTGGTCAGACCACGTTCTCCTACTCCACCGAGATGGTCGCGCGAGCATGACCCCGTCAAGTGGCTTCACCCTGTGGTTTATCCTTCCCAAGGCGCGAGACGTGTTACTGTGTACGATTCTGATATCGCTCGGCTCGACGAGGGAGAATTTTTGAACGACAACCTGCTCGGTTTTGCAATTCGCCACATCGAGGAGAACATGGACCCTACTCACAAACAAAAGGTTCACTTCTTCAACACGTTCTTCTACTCCTCGCTTATGAAAAACAAGAGGACTCTGGACTATGATGCCGTGAAACGATGGACCAAGAACACAGACATTTTCACTGTTCCGTACACTGTTGTGCCTATCAATAACGACCTTCATTGGTATTTCGCAATCATATGCAACCTGCAGTTTCTGGACCGCAAGTTATCTGCAGACGATGATGATGAGGATGAAGATCAGGCACATGCAGATGTCCAGGACTCGTCACCACGCATCATTGATATCGACGATGGAGCAGAAGAAGAGACAAGATCCCAGTCTACTCGCGACGTATTTGTGTTCGACGACGATGGTAACATCGCTCAAGCAGAAGATGCCCCAGCGTCCAGTCGCCCCAGCACAGCCGACGGGAAGAAGTCGAAGAAGTTGAAGCAAAAGGCGCCAACGAAAAAGTATGATACTAGAGCGCCTGTCATTATCATGCTCGACTCACTAGGCCATGTGCGAACCGCTGAGAGCACTGCTCTGAAAAAGTACATCCAGGCGGAGGCCAAAGAAAAGCGCGCAATGGATGTGGACCTCAAACAAATCCAAGGACTTAACGCGAAAGGCCTCCCCTCCCAGCCCAACTTCTGCGACTGTGGCGTCTTCGTCATCGGCTATCTGAATGAGTTCGCCAAAGACCCCGATGCATTCGTCAAGAAGCTTCTTCACCGCGAGATGGATCCTGAGAAGGACTTGAAGGATTTCAGTGCGCCAAATACACGCAACAGCGTCCGTGAAACTTTATTTGAGATTGCAGATGAGCAAGCGAAGGAGTACAAGCTGCAGAAGTCACTGAAGGCACAGAAGAAGGCGAAGAGCGTGCAGAATAGTTCGCCGGCAAAACCAAGCCAGCAAGCAACTCCAGTCCCTGAACAGCTGGCTGCGCAAGAACCGTCGACTGCCACTTTGCGTGCGACGTCAGCACCCGCTCTGCCTCTTGCAAAGTCGAGGCAAGCCTCGCCTGCTTTCACCACCTCACAAACTGCGCGAAGCAGCCCAGGTTACGCCACCGCTCGCAAACTTGTGGACGAAGATGAAGACGAAGATGAGAATGAGCTTGTGGTGTCCCCTCCGGTAGCTTTGTTACGCTCGGGGTGTGTTGTTTCGGCACGATCGAGCTCTCCTACCGAGGACGAAGAAATGTTGGGTGTTGTGAATGCCACGATACCACCTAATCCATACTCGAACATGTCGACGGCCTTTACAACCAAGAAGGCATCGCCTGCAAGCAGTGATCAGGACGTGAAAACTGAGATTGCGGACTCTCAGGAAATCGCTGTAAGATTTTGATGCACTATGGCTTTCTGATGTCTTATTAGCATAGGAGCTGAAGGTGCATTTAAGCGTATTTGCTGTATGAATAGGGCGGGAAAAGGACTAGTATGATACGAATGACCATCACATTCGAGAGCTGCTTCTACTCACGGACAGCTTTTCTTCGGTTGAATGCGAATGAGAGTTCTCTGAAGTTGAATGAACCATCTTGACAGCGCTCTCTGCATACGGATATTGGTTTGACCGTATGAAGCACCTCTATGGTTGACCATGGCGCCGAGACAATGATCGAACGGATATCGTTGAATGGGCTTCATATTGACAGCTCTCGCTTCTGGAACATGCTCCCTTGGATTAAAGCACAACGGTAACTCAATTTCCTCTCATACTTCTTTCATGCTCTTCCTTGAGCGCCTTCGTGATATGCCCATTCGCACCCCGACCACCCGTTCCATCCTGTCCCGTCGCCTCAGCAGCAAGCCTGTCGACATCTAACAAGGAATCCAATCAGCTTCTCCCGGCCTGCTTTCAAGAATCGTCAGAGAACCCACCCGCGTACTCGCCCTCGCCTGCAGATCCAGCCCAGAATCCTAGTTTCTCCCGCTGAAATTCTGCAAAGTCCCAAGTGGCATCTTCGAGGTCTTCGGGACTGGCTTCCCAGATGTATGTCTCGCACTCGACTTCATCGCCTTCGATGTTGCCTTTACCTTCCTCGTCACCGACTGTGGTCAGTATGCGAGCTTTGACGACATCGCGGCGGTATTCCGTACCCTGTCATGAAATGTCAGCACTTTTAGATGGGGGTATCAGAATGTATATCCAAGGAAGAGAGGTCGAAGTGGATGCTCCCTTCCACAGCAAACAGCCATGCTGCTTTGCGGAGATAGCTGCCGCGCAGGGACGCCAAATCGACAAAATGGAAGATTGTACTCTTGACCTCGTCTTATCTTTATTGCGAGCTTGCAAAGCTGGCCATGACGACTTTTCCAGCAGAGACATACGAAAGCATATTAACGTGGACTGGTGGACTTACCTCGAAGGCATCCAGGCGTCTGATGTCGTTCTCCGTCAATCCTGAGACATAAGTCCCACGAACGGAAGCACCTTTGGTAGGAAGAATGGCTGGATAGTCGGCTCCTTGCACTCGATGCCGACGGAAGTCGTGCAGGATCGCTGGGAAGGTTTTGAGTTGATGGGTTGCGTAGACCGGGTTGTCTGGGTTCATGTTCCCGTGGCAGACGCGATGGAGAACTTGAGGCGCCATGAGAGTTCCGTAAAAGAAGGCGGAGCGTGGGATGACCTTGGCCTCAGTCGGAACCTCGTTCTCATTCGAGCAGGCCATGTCGTTGGCTTTTGACATTGTGAGAAAGATAGTCTTCAGACTGATGTAAGGCCAACAAGAAAGGTCTGCCCTTTTGATGAAGGGAGCCTGTCTACTGAACTTTCGAGAAAGAAGATGGACAACGAAGCAAAGAAAGGTTTAGATGATTCCAGCTCGAGGTTGTTGAGAGACATTTTTTGATTCACCTGTCTTGAAAGATAGGCTGACTGCACCGCCACGCGGATCTACGCGGATTTACGCGGTTGTGGCTGGAGGTAATGCTTCGCGCCGGCCTCACCTCCTCTGATTGAAATTGCATCCTAACGAAGTCTCGTGTTCTTTTCCTCTCTCGCAGGACACGTCCTGCTGCTCTTTGGAAGTCCGGCATCCATTGATCCTTCCCCGCGTCTGCTTATGAGCCCAGGTCCGCCATGAGACGGTGAGACATATCGCTTTCTCGATATTTTGGGCTGCGCCGTAACAAGGTGAGTAATGGACGGTTTGAGGCATCACTCAACGCCATGATATCTTGGTAACTTGTTGGTATTGAAGCCCTGAGACTCATGTTCGTCTCGTCCCTTGTCGAGATACGTGTTATTTTTCTGCCACATGCACCATCAGCTTCTACGACCCTCGCTAATGCCTCCACAGATTGTATTCCTTCAACTAACAAGCCATGGCGTCGTTGATAAAGTGGGTGATCACGCACATTGCGCCCGTATTCATCATCACGTCGCCGGTCACATCATACGCGGACCAAACATGGTCCATGCACAAGAAGCGGTCGTCAGAGGGGTTCTCGCTTGACCTTCCCCTGATCATGCTGGTGGCCTCCATTTTGAAGTGAGTCTGACGATCGCGTAGCAGCTGGTTGGCTATCCTGACGTTGTGTAGAGTCTTTTACTGGTTTGGCTCCCGGTACGACTTTCCACTTCTAATCCAGGCAAGCATCATGGTCGGCGTACAGCTTATCCTTCTCCACATTGCCTTGATCAACCGGCCACCTTTTGGAGCGCAGCATAGCCTGAACAAGCCATTCTCGGGCGGAGACAGCGATGTTCTCTCGACACGTCCGTACAAATTTTGGCAATGGCGGAGCCGGCAACCTTATTGGCAGTTCCTTGCCTACTTCACAGGAGTGCTCGCTGTGCTGCAGCTGCTGATTGGCTCGAACGAGCTTTACGTTACGTTCCAAGGCTACGTTGCTCTTAGCGTCGAGGCTATACTGCCTATTCCCCAGATCATACAAAACCAACGAAGCAGGAGCTGCCGGGGATTCCGATTGAGTGTGCTGGCAAATTGGCTGATTGGCGATGCCTTCAAGATGTCCTACTTCTTTCTTTCGGACGGAGATGTGCCTTGGGCGTTCAAGCTGTGTGGTCTGTTCCAGGCAGTGTGCGATTGCTACCTGGGCGTACAATACTGGACCTTTGGCGAAGGCGAGCTGGTTCTCAACGTGGAGATGAAGGACACCAGGCTGGCCTAAGAAAGCAACATGATAATGTCATCCTTGCGATGAGTCGCGAGTGACTTGGCATGATCTCCCGGTGGTATTGGTGTCGAGCCAAGAACCTAAAGTCATCGAAGATGGAGTGCCACGTGCGATGAAGATAGATCGGACTGATAGCTGGCCACTGGCTCTGGAAAGCTGCCCATTGCCGCTATACGTATGTTGGCCATTGGAGCACGCGACGGCGATATTACAATATTGTCGAGAAGTCACAGCGTCTCCTGTTATGTACAGTCTGGCTGGTTCGCCAGTTGGAGTCGAACATATAGTGTATTGAATCTATGGATGCGGCTCTTGGCGGCAAGTTTATCACACTGCGTTGCTACACTGGGACTCATACTTTTGGTAGACCCACAAGCTGAATAGCAGGTAAGAAAGTTCTTCTCATGTCATACTTACCTCTGCCAGTAATGGAGCCCTCGTTCGTCTTGTTCGTCTTACCGTGAATGTGTAGTGCCCTTTCCCATGGATAAACTGGACCTCCATCTCCTCCTTCCTTTACGTCCAAACCCATCAAATGATCATCACTCATCATGTTCCATCAATATAACCAACCGCAGCCAATGTGAGGCCCCAAAAATGGAACAGTCATCAGACATTGCTGACAGCAAGCAGTTTCGCAAACGTACTGGGCAACGGCTTCGTCGGCCACTGGGATCAAATGGAGCAACCCACTGAGCCAACGCAGGAATATTCAGGTAAGAGGAATAATACGTCCTGACACAGGGGTAGTCTTGCTGACCTTGTACGAAGAAAACAATAATGTAAGCCATACAGCATACTCAGACCTCATGGGGCCGCCGGGACAAGATATCGATAGCATACTGGACCAGCGGCGAACAAGCAGCATGTCCATGAGTTACCAACAAGAAGGTGGGGGTGAAGTCTCCCCAGCCAACGTACCGTACTGAAGCTGATTTGTACGAAAGAAGTCCCCCTCAACATGCTCACGTCCGCCTACACCGTCCCGGACAGTGCTCATGGACAAGAAAGCGATGGATATCACCATGGATCCTTCAGCTCTAATACGTCCAGCAACTTCGGCAGCGTGGATCGGACCAGCAGCATGGGCAGCAGCATAAGCGCCAGCCTGAGCAATGTATATGCATATGGTGGTGGAGGAGGTGGACTCGGCCAATTCCGCGTTTACCCGAATGGTACGTTTGCCAAGCAGCCGATATCGGCCCCCACGCGATGTCCCCCACCCTGCAGATTCATCTGATTAGATCTCTGCCTCTCCACGAATGAGCAACATCCTTCTCACCTCATCATGTCTGAATCCGCCTCTGCCTCGGCCTCGCCCGTATCGACACACGATGCTGACGACAAGTCTGCAGGCGATAGCGTCTGGCAGCAGCAGCACCACCAGAACTCGCAGTACGCACCGCAAGGCCAGCACATACCTACGCAGCAGCAGGCACAGTTGCCGCCCGCCCGGGCAGACAACCGGGTGCCCATCTCGCGGCGGCACGACTCGACCACGTCAAACACCGGCAGCATTGGCCAAAGCCGCAACGGCTCACTCGCTTCGCCGTCGGGTCTCGACGGGCAGCAGCCATTGCCGGGCTCTGGTCAGCCGCACGCCGCAATGGGTCCCATGAGCGTCGGCGTCACCATCCCGCCGCGTCCAAAACCTGGCAGGAAGCCAATCGAGCCCCAGCATGCCCAGGACCGGCGGCGAGTGCAGAACCGCATGGCCCAGCGTAACTTCCGAGACAAGCGCCAGCTGAAGCTCGTCGAGGCCCAGGAGGAGAATGAAAAGATGAAGACCGAGCGGGATGCCGAGCGAGCGGAAATGGCCCGCGAGAAGGAGGTCTTTCGGCAGCAGCTGAAGGCAGCCAACGAGCGGGCAGAGAGCGAGCGGCAGCAATCTAACGCGCGTATAGCAGCGCTGGAGCAGCAGCTCGGTGCCCTGCAACAATCTCTCCAAGTAAGTGGCGCGCGAGGATATCAGTCCGCATGAATCAGTCGTTTGTCTTCCTAGATAGTCCGTTCTACCGGCTCAATGAGCTTTATGATTACGCTCGACTTGTACTGCCGTCCTGTTTAGAATCCAAACCTGACTTTGTCGCAGCAAGCTAAACAAGAGCAACAAGTTCAGCAACAATCTTCGCACAGCATTGGCGGATTTCGTCCGGCGCCTACCACGCACTCATATACGCAGTCTAGTGTGCCAACGCCACCGGAAGACAACTACTACGAGACCGACTACACAAACTTTGGTCGAACCGACCATTCCAGCTACAGCTTGCGCAATGCCTCTTCCAATGAAAGCGATCCGATGGATACTACCATGGACGACGATCCATGTGGTTTCTGTTCCGACGAGAGTAACTGTGTGTGCCTGCAAGCAAAGCTTGCAAAGCGAAAGGAGGCTGCCGCACCACCTCCCGCTGTCACTCTTCCTGGTAACTGTGATGCGTGTCGTCTCGACCCAGCACGGGCTCAGGCATGCCGAGATATGGCCAGCTCGACACGTATGGCAACGAGAGCACCGCTATCTCAAGCACCTCGGCCAAACCTCACATCGTCCATGCCACCGCCCGACTACTCTTGCTCTGCGATGGTTGACAAGTTCAACCAGTTTGGCGAACGTCACGCCACCATTGGCAACCTTTTCGGACGAGGACAGCTCACTACGTATCCTAGGCAGAACGGCGGTTACGAATTTGAGGAAAAGGAGGCCGCTGAAGTCTTATCAACTCTCTCGCGGCGCAGCACTATGGTGGAGTCACCGCGGGATGATTCAGACTCACAGAGAGCATAAAGCACATCTGACAATGAGCTGACTTTGTTTTGATTTTGTCGACCGAAAGAAATAGCCCGAGGCTGATTTTGTAGATATTGAACGCTCGATAGCAGAGACATGAGAAACGAACTACAACGGACATGGCGGTATGGATAATCTGCAGCAGCGCCTTCCATGTGACTGTTCAAGAATTGTGAAGAAGACACGCTTGAGGATTTTCCTCCACGCTCCAGACAGCGCATACGATCGAAAAAATGATAAGAAGGGAAGAGCAGGACGTCTGGATTTACTCACGGCGAATACGATCAGCGTTTGCGGAGAGCCAATGGGAGGCAAGCTATGCGAAATCTGCAAGTTCAGATCCGGATCCTGATTGCACGGTGGAGGATCCCTAATCCTATGAGGTTCTTGAAGCGTGTGGCCCGTGGAAACATTCCGTATTGCAAGCGCGTGGTGTTATTTCTGGCGCATGCTGCATCCTGTCCAGGTTTACCATTGCTGTCACCACTATCAAACGGAAACATGGAACTTGCAAGATTCGTCTGGAGCACTACGGGGATTCGCATGATGACTCGATATTGGATACTGGAGACCTGCAACCTGCAACTGGCGTTATCGTGAGCGATAATTATTTTAGACCTTCAGAGCCAGCAACTATCTCATCAGGATTTGGAAGTTGCCAGCTGCCAGCTGCCGCCCCACTCTACTTTCTTGACATCTCTCATGGAATCATGCATAATCCTTTCGCACGCATTGCTAAGAGAGCCAGCGAGCCAGCGAAATGTGCCGTATGCGTGTACACCCATCTTCAGGCACGCTGTTACACTCGGCCCGGGGCCGGTATAGGCGGCACCGAACTATTCTGCTCATAGACCTAATGGAGGTTGCCGTCCGTTTTTGCATAAACGTTGATATGGTTGCATTACAGCACGAGATCGATGTAGTGCCGTATGTTTCCATCACTGGCCTGAGTCATAAATAGATGGGGGCCATGCTGACTGCTGCTAGGCCCAAGACTATACACTTGCCTCCGCCGGGCTGTCCACATGATTGTGACTGACGGCGAAGGGAGACAATTTTGCAAGTATCGTGGCAGTCGAAGCTTGTTGTGAAGAAAATTCGTCTCTAGCATTGACAAGCTCCAATATGCTCCTCCCTTGGCTGCTCATGAATACGGCTGTACTCTACCACGCGCTTGGAAACCTGCAGGATCGCAGGACCTAGTGGCAC
>MWSQ01005954.1:0-17461 GCA_002116395.1 Ramularia endophylla | reverse complement strand
TTTATAAAGGATAGCTAGGAGACGGAGCTCGTATAAAAAAAAACCTATATATTCTAAAGTATATATCTTTTTTTAAGATATTTAAAAAGTAGAAGTTATATAGCTAGAAATCCTCGAAGCGCCCTTAGACTACCTAGGGGACGCCTACTAAGCTCGGTATAGCGTACAGCTAGGTAGTCTATGCTAAGACAAGGTAGAAAACGAGTGTGGAAGTAGTGTGGAATTTCGGACAAACATATGGAATTTGATCACGTGGATCTGCTTGGACCGGCACTAACCGACATCTCGGCCCACCTTCACTTCACCCGAACACAGGGCAACAGACAACAGCCACATCAACGTCAACTCAATGCTCTTTCTTCAAAGTCCAGCTGCGAGCCATCTACCAACTGGAAACCTCATCACCCATTAGTTCGAATACGACCATCATCAACAGAGCCTCCAAACATGGCAGAAACAATCAGACTAGCAGAGTACCTCTTCACCAGACTGCGGCAGCTCGGAGTTGGAACCGTCCACGGAGTAAGTGAACACGATCATGGAAGCATGAATATCCTGTCTCGCATGCCATTCACATCTTCCCCAAAGCCTAAAGCCCACACTTACGTTCCCTACTTCACTTCTAGGTACCCGGAGACTACAACTTGGAGCTCCTGGACTATGTCGAACCATCAGGACTACATTGGACGGGCAGCTGCAACGAACTGAACGGTGGCTATGCTGCAGACGGATATGCTAAAGTCAAAGGCATCGGAGCTCTTATTACAACTTTCGGCGTTGGTGAGTTATCCGCAATCAACGCCATAGCGGGAGCATATGCTGAGCTCGCTCCTGTCGTGCACATCGTGGGAACACCATCACGACAACAGTACGTAGAGACAGGATATCTTTCGAGATGTTTTCGAGCTGCTTGGGACCATCGCTAACAATTTGGCTCTCGCTTTTAGGTACGAAACTCGAGCGTCAATACATCACACTATGAATGACGGCGAGTATGGCCACTTTGCAGACATGTACAGACATGTCACAGTCGCACAAGCCGATCTCTCAGATCCACGGACAGCTGCGCAACTTCTTGACGCTGCACTAGCCCAGTGCCTCTTACACAGTCGTCCAGTATACATCCAAGTACCTCTGGATATGGTTACAAAGCAGGTTCCTCGCGCTGCTCTTGACACACACATTGAGAAACCATTAACCATTGAGGACGAAAGCCATCTTGCGGTGTCCAGGATCGTCACCGAACGTATGTATGCAAGCAAGAAGCCGATGATCCTGGTCGATGGCGAGAGCTTGGCTTTTGGCATTTTGGGAGAGCTCGACCAACTAATCAAGAAGACTGGCTGGCCGACGTGGACCTCAAATTTTGGAAAGGGTTGTGTTGATGAGACATTGCCAAATGCCCGAGGTGTTTACCAAGGCAGTTACGCTTCAAAGGAGGATCAGGAATACTTCAAATCTGCCGATCTTGTCCTATGCTTCGGCCCACATTTCAGCGGCACCAACTCATATTTTGGTGCTGGAATTCCGCCAGCAAAGACGACAATCTTCTTCAAGTCATCGAGCGTTGTAATCGAAGACAACGTACATCGCGATATGCCGGCAAAGCGGATCTTATCAACGATTGTCGGTCAAGTCGACACTGCATCCCTGAAAGAAATTTCAACTGGTCTACCAGCGTTCAAGGGAGTGCCAAGATTAAATGGAGAAGCCCAGGACTCTGAGAAACTGACTCATGTCAACCTTTTCTCCGCGCTGCAAGGAAGTCTACGACCAGGTGATATTGTCCTGGGAGAGACTGGCACTGCAGGCTACGGTGCTCGTGCGTTGAAGCTACCGAAGCACTCGCGACTGTTCAATCCCGTCACATGGCTGTCGATTGGGTACATGCTGCCAGCAACGCAAGGCGCCGCTTTGGCTCAACGAGAACTCGATCAAGCAGGAAAGTGGCAGGGCAAAGAGGATGGTGTTCCACCTCGCGCATTGCTTCTCATCGGCGATGGAAGCCTCCAGATGACCGCGCAGGAGCTGAGTACGATCATTCGGGAGAAGCTCAATGTGACGATCGTGCTCCTCAACAATGATGGGTATACCATTGAGCGATGTATTCATGGGAAGGATCAGCAGTACAATGACGTCGCGAGATGGAAGTACCTGAAAGCCCCAGCTCTATTTGGTGCGGAAGATGGAAGTGACGGAGAGGGAGAATACAAGGCGTATACCGCCAAGGCGACGCAGGTTGGAGAACTGCGGAGGGCGCTTGACGCCGCAAATGACAGGAGAGGCGTGGCTGGATTGGAGATGATTGAGGTGGTGCTTGATCGGGAGGATGCATCTCCACCTCTGGCGGACATGCTCGCGAAACAGAAGTAAGCGAGTGTCTGGCTCCATCCACCATGTGACGAGCAAATATGATAGCCCGAAGGCTCTTGGCAGCATCATACATGATTTCTACGCCGAGAGCATCTTGAGGACAACGTTTTGGACCTCCAGCGAACGGATTATTCATGACAAATTTACAACATGTCGACAAGTCTGGGTAACGTTTACGGTCTCGCGTCAGGTCAATCATCCTTTTGTGGTGATATCGGCCCAACAAAAGTGCACAGCGGGTACTGACTTTGAGACTACTTGGGCGATCTTGCTGCAAATCATTTGCTGGCGATCTGAACCAATTCTCCTCTTTTCTCAAAGCGAGGTGTCGGCACTGTTATTGTGCTTGCTTGCAACATTTCGAAAGACCGAGTCAAGTCAAGAAATGGAACTTTCTGGGAAGCTGCATTTTGCATTGTAGGAAGGTCTTGTAATTGCTAGCTAGCAAACCATGGCTCCCTATAAAAGGGCACGCGGCAGCAGAGCTTTAAGCTTAGGCATACGAGCAAAATCATGAACAAGGCCGACTTTCTCGAGACTTTGGTCAAGGTAGCAACGAGGAATGAGAACTTTCTCAATTGGAGCGCGCTTCAGACGCTCTCTTCGCCCAAGGGTAACTGGCGATACGAGCAAGATGTCCCGCAAGTGCTCGACAGCTTGGACAAGCTGAGAGGGAGTAAGGCGAGCATGAATAAGAGGATACCTCCCAACCCTGAAATGGTCTCGCGCTACGTAAAGAAGACACCTCGATTCCTTTTCCGATCTTGGAAAACAAGATCGGGCGGACCAAAAGACCTCAATTCAGAGCAGCAATTCTGCCCTGCCTTCTTCCACTACCCGGAGATCATCGACAAGCCCAATTACCCACCAAGCTATACAGACTTCTTCAAGATTCCCCAAACCCAACTCCAGCTGAGAGCCAAGCTGCACCTCAGGGGTGAAAAAGGGTTCGATACGTACTATTCTTCCTGGACGCAATCACTAATCTGGGCAATATCCTTGCATCAGGGTGACACCAATGGTGTACATATCAGTGTTCTGGATACAGCTAGCCCAAGTTTCAGGAAGGCAGAGTCACCCATCCTTTCGGCAACCAATCTTGGCAAGGTGGTGGGTTTCAGCACTGCAACCTTTCGTCAGTATGCTTTCATGGCTCCTCCAGGCGAGTTCGTGAATGAGTTGAGAGCAAGATTCATGCCAGGTTACGAACATGAGCTTTTGGCCTTTGGGCCCATCTATGCACCTGCGTACAGTACAGTCTCGTGGTCAAAGCTACAGCATGCTGGAATTGATGAACTCTTCGTTCCTGGTGATTACAATGGCCTCGTGATGAGCAATCAAGAATACCAGGTACAAACCGACATTTCTGCCGAACTACCATTTGCAAAGGCATGTGGTCGGTTGTTTGGTCCTGGTTTTGACGTTCCTGTCATGGCTCATATCATGGGCCATTTCCATGAAAACAATGGCGATCACGAGAGGATAGTGGCAGCTCTGTCGACCGAAGCCATCAGCGAGGGTTTACGAGGGTTGCCAGATGTCAATCCAGCCGATATCGACTATGAAGGTCACACAGAAGCGCTCCGTGGTGATCAGATTCTCAGAGATGTGATAATTGGGAAGTTTGGAGGCTACACCGCTTCTACAGTGGAAGAACGGATTCGAGCGGAGAATGAGCGCCAAAAGAGTAAGGAGAAGGCGTACAGTTCTGCGAAGCATGACACACGTGCATCGCAAGGCGCCATAGGTATGTTCATGCACATGACCGGTGTGCCTCAGAAGGCCAAGGGCAAGAACACCAAGGAGGAGAGTTCCGGGAAGGAGAGCGGCGCCGAGAAGAGTGTCGAGAAGAAAATCGATGGCACGAGCAAAGAAGAATGATCGCTCAGATATCCATGTCGAAATGTGGGTTCTTATGGGAGTTGGGCCGCTACCGTGTAAGAATTATCATCGATCCAGTTGTTGACATCGTCTAGAGGTTGAAGAGGAGGGAAGGCGAGACCGATTTCTTCATCTTCCATTCATCTCATCAGACTAGTAGCATTTCTATTATCGACAGAGACATAACTGGGCGCTTAGTAAAACGTATCCCCCGGCCGTGTAATCTCTGCCCCTTGCTCAATTTCTCCAACCTCCAAGCATCATCTCCAACTCTCCTTTCCCCCATCAAAACATCCCACCGGCCTCCTGAAAAGTTATCAGCATGACTCCACGCATCTGTTCTCATCCCAAGATGCTCCAAAAACTATGGCACCATCATGACAACACATGTGTTTCTCTCTTGGCTCGAAACTTCTCCGGCACATGTCCTACCAGCATGAAATTAGCCGAAAATATGACGAGGAAAGCCCAGCACATTGAGAGAAAAGTTGCCGCGAGAAATCAGGAGAGGATGGCAGCACTCCTAGGGAAAGCCAACTCAGCGAGAAGAAAGTCTACAGGCCTGGACAACACCAAAGCAGTACTTGACCGACTCCATGCAGATATGTACTTAGTACATGTCGAGAATCAGGCTGCTCTCTGTATGAGTGCTTTGATGAAAGCCACTATGCCATTATGGGATGCAATGAATCGCGACTGGCACGTTGATGATGGACGGCGGACGATCGCGCGATTGAAGAAAAGTCTCCCAGAGACGCAGCTTGCTCTTAAAGATGCTTTCGCTGGTGTCTTTAAGTCTGTACGGCCGACTGTACTAGCACCATGGTCTGTAGATGTCCAAGTTCTTATGAAGTTGTACTATCCTGACTGAATTCAGGGGTGACGTTCCGCTTATTCGGAGGATAGGAAGAGTTCTATGGGTTGGACTGATCTCTGGACCATTCTATACGGCGATGATCTGCTCTCTGTGGATTATGGGAGCGATAGTCAGGCGGCTCTAAGTTTGAAGTCTTTGAGCTGAGGCAGGATATTCGCTGGCGGTGTCTTTCGAAACTTACGTTCCCCACCTCGAGATGTTTCGAGAACCCAGCAGCCAGCAGGCACGGCTAGCGATGAGCGTTATGAGAAGAGCGTCATCTAGTGTCTTATGCTCAGGACCTTTGTCATCTGCGCAAATCGCGTACAGGGAAGCGTACTTTCTGGAGGGCAATGCACGAGTAGGAACAGCGGTAAATGTTTGATGCTGATGTTTCCAGACATTGAACTTCGTCTGTCGAGAGCTCATGTAATCGACCAATCACCTCTTTTCATGTATCTGTGATCATATAACACATAGAAGTTGTGGGTCAACCTTGTCGTATAGCAAGACCTCGGGAGCGGCTGACCACTTCAACTATCAAGCTGAGGAGTTATCATCAATGTTCTACGAAGTACACTTTGTTTGAATGGTATCACATACTTGCCAAGGGATTGAGAAACGGATCCCTGTAAAAGCCTCAAAGCGGAAAAACCCTGTCCCGAACCCGAAGTGAATGTCTTCAGAGTACTACGCAATTATCTCGGCCACCAGAGATTTCGTCTCACAGGATTGATAGCTGTGACCTATCGCGTTGTCCAAAGTCGGGTCGAAGCGTTGATGTAGATGTTCCGCTAATGAATAGCTACCCTGAGCTGGCTAGAAAGAGCCTGAGTGGCTTTACTGCCATTTCAGATGTTGTTTAAAGATCCCCAAAGCCGCTTGCCAACTCTGCAAGTGTGGACTTGCCACCACGGTTGACTGGATGTGACCGTCGTTCATGTGCTTTGATGCTAACCCAGAAAAAGTCAAAGGTGAAGCCCAAAACCTGCTGCACATGAATATGACGTAGGGCCTCGCGGGCTTTTCAAAGCAATACATGTAGTACAAGACGACAACCAAATCCTCAATCAAACGCAAGAACAGTAGGCGGAATGGAATGAGAGAGACAGCAACGAAAATCGAACCCAGAAATTAATAAATAACATAGCAAAAATGGGAGAAAATACTCAAAAACCCATCCCAGAACGCGAAATCAAACAAAATTCCGGAGTCTCAGCCACCATGGCCCTCCAGGCAGCACAAAAAGCATGGGATTATAGACAAGCAGCCAACGCAGCCGGCGATCCCAATGCTCGAGAAGAAATCCTTGCCAAAGCCATCAACAAAGAAATCGAAGCAGAATCCTTTGGCAAAGCAGCAAAATATACGCAATCTGGCACTTTCCAAGGACTCGCCGCTGGTGCCGGACTTGGTGTAGTACCCGGAGTCACACTTGGACAGGTCACTGGTGCTATTGTGGGAGGGACTGTTTCTACCGTCACAGGTCTGCTAGGTGCTGGCGTCGGATCTGTGTATGGAGCTATGAATGGTCCGATGTGGAATCTTGGAGAAATGGCTAGTCATGGTGTGAGGGGTGTTGTTGGTGATTTTCCGAATTGGAAGTCTACGCCTTCGCAGAAGAAGGCTTTGGAGAAGATGGTAATGCAATCGAAAGAAACGCAGGCGCCGAGCGAGGAGGAGTTGAAGCAGATGAAGAATGATATGCCAGATGAGATGCCTCAGTCCTGGTCGAAGCAGGCGCAAGATATGACGGCTTACCTCCCTTCCATGCCGAGTATGCCTTCCATGTCACAGGCTGGTTCTGCAGTTGGATTGGGTGGATTAGGCGCTTCACTAGGATTCGGAGGCCAAGAGAAGCCGAAAGAAGCAGCAAAGGCGGGATCCCAACCCAAACGTCCTGCGGAGTCGTCAAAACAAACCAAGCCTCCGCCTAGCAAGTCGCAACGGACTGGTGTGAGACAGCAGCCGGATAGAGTCTCAAAGCAGGAGTCGCAACCAAAAGCGCAGTCTTCGAAGCCCGCTGCAAAGAAGGAGACAGCATCGAAGACAGCACCGCCCAAGCCAGCCTCCAAAGTACAGGCAGCAGACAAGCCTTCGTCATCTGCTCAAGGCTCATCGGTTCAAGGGAATTCCACCACAAGTACAGGAAAGAGTGCTGCTCCCTCAACAGACAAACAACGAAGACAACCGAGGAAGTTGGACTCAAAATCCGACAATTCGAAGCCCAGTGCAGGATCAACTCCTAAGCGGCCCCCAAAAAAGCTGGAAGTACGCAAATCAGCTGCTGCCGCTTAGACTTGGAAAATCTGGAGAAGAGTACCAACCAAGCCGAAGGGCGTTGTGCAAACAGGAGGGCAAGAGATCTGAAAGCCATCCTATTCGTGCTCTGCGTCCAATATATCCTGATGTCTCATCACAAAAACACCCACAATTCGCCGACTTGAGCCATGCAAGGTGTCTTTGTTAGTCTACCGAGGGTAATGTGTGCTCTTGAAGATGTCTTTTGATCTGATTTGCAGATTCAATGCAACCTCGCCGACCACACATTGCCCAATGCAGTCGGCGTCGCGTCCAGTGAGGGCAACACGTCCTTTCGTCCATCAAAGAAGCGATTGGAGCTGTACCCCTTTTCCATATTTCCATGTCACAGGTATGGATCTGAACAACCTGGCCAGCGGGCACATTTATCATTACATGAGGTCTGTATCTCTCCGTGCGTTCTGCCAGGGTTGCCCAATGCTGCAGTCTTACAGTCTGTCCCAGTCCTATCTCAAGTCGTATGCATCGACAAAAGGGGGAATTAAATAGCCGTCCCCTGTCAATCAACGTTTGTCTTGAACTTTTTTCCCGAAAGTTGCAGTAACACTCTTCCAAGATGTGTAACGTGTGCGTTTTTGTCATTAATGCATGGGACCATTGGGATGTCTTGGAGCAGGTCGATGACCGCATCGCTTTCCCGACTGTGCTACATTCATCGGTGAGCCAGGCGGCAAGATCTGATGCTGAGTATACGTGGCGATGGAACTCCAACTGGCGATTGATGATGATGTTTTGTGTGTCTTGAAAGAAGAAAGGTCGATGGGGACTTCCAATACCAAGATCTCAGCCCGAAATTGCTGACTGGTTAATTATAGAGATCTGATTGGCGGCTTGTTGGTGGACGCTAACGGCTAACTAGCCCGTCGGTATAACTGCCATCACCTCTCGACCAACCTCCAAGATCCATCACCGACTCCTCAATTTTTCTCTAGACAGGGGCATTTTTTTTTCTCACTCCATCAAGACAGCACGCAGTACCGTCGGATTTCTTCTCTTTTCTTGCTACCGTACACACGTATCCTTTGAAGAACTTTCAAATCCCCGTCTCTGCGATGACTTCCACATTTCGAACGTATGACAGCCGAGTATTTAGCTGGTATCGTCGATGCAAAGAGAACAACAAACATCTTCCACTTCAACATCACGGACTGACTCCCTATAGATTCTCCTCGGCGTCTGTTCCCTGCGTGGCCATAGATCTCTTCTTGTTTCAATATCAGTCATCCAGTCGGAGGCCTCTATTCCTCAACAGCATCACTCAGCGCAACGTCTCCCGACGCTTCGTCGTCAGATCTAGTAGCCGATTCATCAGTCCGCTCTCTCCATTGCTGCCGAGCAAGTCTCTGCTCACGAAGCTTTTGCACTTCCGCGGCTTCGACGAGAGACTTGATCCGCTCACGATCCTCACCACCGTAACCGGTATGTTCGCCACCATATGCATGAGTACATGACCGCGCAAGGTCCCTTTGGCCTCCCAGCTCAGGGTGGTCAAGGTCCGAACTTGCAGCGCGCTGTGTCACAAGAGTCGCATCGTCGTCGCGCTTTTCCACCTCAGCGATGAGTTCTGCACATGGTCGAATTGATGGATACCGTCGTGCTGGTTGAGTCCCGTTGAGATCGAGGGGTCTAACGGTGTAATCACTCGTAGGCATGGACGTGTCTCTAGTACCTGGGTGCATCACCGGTAGAGGGAGATGGCGCGCAGCCAATGTGTCAGGCGTACCTAAAGCAACGCACATGAGGTGTTAGCATACATCTTAGGTCAGCAAGGTGAAGACGACACTGTGATTGTTTGGAAAGGAACTATCAGCATGTCCTCCCAGAAATCCTCTCTCCCTTGAGCGGCTGTGTTTCGAGCGATCAGAGACATGGTCATCCCCTTAGCTGTTGTCCACGCACGCGAGAGTGTAGACCACGCAAGCGGAGAGACTGAATAACGAGACTGTGATGCCTCCTGCGCTTCGATTTTTTGACTCGCCTGGGTATGCCCTCTCAATGGCATGGGAAGGGCTTGATATCCATGTACGCGGCTTGCGGTATGTGGTAGGAAATGGTGAGGCAGAGTCTCGCACATCCGTGGAAGGACGATGGGTTAACTGGTTAACTGCCGAGTTCGCTGACTTTGGTGTGAGCGATGCAGGTGTCAGAGCCAGTTCCGCGGGAGGAGGATTTTGAGATTCTGTTGGCGGTAGTTGTGGTGCCATTGTGAGCTCTAGATGAAGGTGAGCTATTCGAAGTGTGTAGGAAGTTTGTGAAATCGTCAAGCCTTTGAAGGTAAGTAATATTTCGCAAAAGTTATATTCACAGTAGGCACTTAGGTTTGCCATTAACGATCTGTTGCCATAAACCTTCTACGAAAAATTCCAGCTTGCGATTGAGCTTCTACCATTCGATGAGCGACTCTGGTGACGTGGACGTTCTGAACCAATGCTGCGTCGAGAGAGAACTGACCGTCGACTGGTAGTAGTCGGCTTGACTGCAGAATCACATCCCCTGAAAGCCTCATGCTAGCAATGCCAGAGCTACGTTCCGGCTTGCCCGGATACATCAGCATGCCAAAAGCTCAAAAGATGGCAAACTCATTCATCCAGCTGGACCGTCCTCAAACTTAAAACGTTTAAACGCTACACTTCGATATATATCCTATGCCTTTGCCTTCATACCTTTCTCACTCCACCAAATGAACTCCTTACAACAGTCTCTCAAACACAGAGCCCCAAATCTGTCAACCACCAACTCCATCCCACCCTACCGCAGCAGCCCCTCCCCCGACTCCGCAATCCTCCTCTCAGACCCATTGATCCCACAACACCCCGCAACCCTCGCAGCACGACAACAACGCGAATCCCACTCCAACATGAACAACACCCACCTCAGCAACAACCCCCTCAAAGCCACCCAACAAGAAATCGCCCAACACACCCGAATCGAAAAATTCACTCCCAGAGAAATCGCTCACCTTCCCGAGCTTTTTCGAACGAAATCGCCGTCTGTGTATCTCGATTATATAAGTCCGGATATCCAGGCTAGAATTAGAGATCGTCGACCGTGTTGGTGGAAAAAGGGGAAGAGAGCGGTGATGAAGGAGAAGATCAAGGAAATTTGGAAGAATGTCCGGAATGTGCTGAAGGAAGTGAATATTAAGCTCGGGGAAAGTAGGGGTTCGGGAGGGGGGTTTGTTTTTGCGGGTGGAAGATAAAAAGAAAATCAAAATCAAAATTCGCATTCAATTTTGTTTGATGATAGAGAAAGGGGGTTCGTGGTGATGTGGTTTTCGATACTGTGAATGAAAAGCGGCGCCTCTCTCGTCGACGTTGCTATTTTCCAAGCCAGCAGTGAAAAATAGCGATCGTGGTTAAATCTCCTACCCTTCGCCCTTTTTCAGAGACGACCCTCCACTACTTTACTCTCCACCCGTCCTCCTCCGCTTCTTCTCCGAACCCTCATCAGGCGCAACATACCTCCCACTCCCCAAATGCCAAACCGGCGAAGTCCCAGGCGTAGGTCTCGTGAGTCTAATACTCGGATGCGGACGCCCTGGTTCTTCATACTTACACCACAGTTCCCTTCTTTCACTCAAGCAATGTCCACAGGGCTGCAATCCGTCACACCCAACATTAAGCAGATTGCAAAGTGTGCAGATGCCTGAAAGTTGTCCTGCCGTTCCATAGCTCGTCGCCAGGAGTTCTTCGCTGGCGGGGAGGTGTGTATTGGCTGAAAGTTCTTCGTCATTGGGATCTGGATCTGGCGCGGGGTGCTGTGTGTCGGCTGGAAGTTCTTCGGCGTCTGGATCGGGATCTGGATCTAGCTCGGGCTCAGGGCGATTGGATTTCGGTGTACCACCACCTCCTAGGTTGTCTGGGTCGTTGTAGCTGCACAATGGACCTCTGCCTGCGAACCAGCATTGGAAGCATGGTCTTGTTCGGTCGCAGATAGTGTCGAGGTGGATGCACCAGGAGCAATCTCGTCCCGGTTCCTCGGTCGATCTGGCAGGCTCGTTTGGCTGGATGCTTTCTTCTTTCAGGACTGGATTCCCGAGCGTGGGATCTGTTTGCTGGGCTGAGCTTGCAGCGATAACAGAATCGATAACAGAATCCAGGAATCGGCACAGTGTGCATGCAGGTGGCGGGAGTCTCAAGTCTTCAGCCACATCGTAGTCTCCATTTCTCTGCAAGTCCTCTGCCCCTGTGCGAAATGTATCGATCTCAAGATCCTCCGGTCTTGAAGTGATGTATCCTCTCCCAGACTGAGTGGTGTCCTGTATAATGTTGTCCTGTACGAAATCCGACAACCGCCGCTTCTCTGAACAATCCACGACAAGACTGTCTCTCTGCTGCTCGCTTGCGCGCCTTCCTTCAGGTATCCAAGCCGCGGTGACAGGATCGCGCTTCTAGTTCGATGTCCGCTCTGTCTTCTTCGTAGTCTTGTCGTTGGGTTTGCGAATGGTTTTGAGAACGTTGTTGGTGATGCGTTTTAAGCAATCTGATGGCGAGGGTTTGTTGTTGTTCATGTTTGCGTAGCGAGTTCGCTTCTCTCGAGGGACACTCTTGATGCGATAAAAGTCATATGTATGAATGTTGTCCAGCTGTGATGGGATTGGTGTTGGTCAATCATGTGAGGATGTATGCTGGTAGTGAGTGAAGGAGGGAAGCTAGAAGACGAGGTAAGTGTGCAGTTAGTCCTTTCTTCTCAGGTCAGGGCCATTCGCTGCTGCTGCTAGTATCGTGGCAGTAGCTGCACTGCCTGTTAATTCATATCTATCATATTCCATAAATCATTAGTTCCAGTTCCTCATAAGTCTCAATGCTTCACCTAGGTATGCATCGTCAATAAACGCTCCCTCTCAATCCCTTGTCATCTTTCTCGGCTTTCTCAAGATCGTCCTCACCCTCACCGTGAGCCTCATCTTCATCCGGCTCGTCCCCAAGGGCGTCAGCCTTGGTCCCAGTACCCATTCCACTTTCCTTGGCCCAACGCTGTATATCGTCAGAAGTAGCTTTACGCTGTGGCGCCTTCCTCATCGCATCTGCGAGACCACGAGTTTTCGGCGCGTTGAAGTACTCGTTGTTCTCTTCGTCGCTTAGCTCGTGCGGAGTATTGGCGCCAGAGGATGTCCCTCCGCCGTCTCTGCCTGTGCGGAGATATTGTGCAGCTGCTGGCCTCAATGGTATTCGTGTTGTCGGTGTCGGTGGCGGTTCTGTTGCTGTAGAGCCGTTCAGCTTTGTTGACTGCTCCACACCAACAACAGGATGATCTTCAATCTCACTGTTGGCAGGTTGAGCCTTTGCTGGCGACGGTAGCTTCAGCTCTGGTTGTGATTGAGCTTGGGTCTGCACCTTCTTCTGACTCGCTCTGCGTGGAAAACTGTCATGATCATGATCACACCCCTCGACGCAACCACCCCATTTCCTGGGAGGGATAACAGGACTGGCATGTGAGCTCGTCAGGAAATTGGATAGAGTATTCCTCCTCTGAGGATTCTCCTTTGCCTCCTGGATCCTCTTCTGCCGCTTCAACTCAGACCAAGTCCTCAGATCATTCTGCAAAACATACTTCCCACTCTCAGCATCCTTCTTCATCTGAATGAACTCGCAATGGTTAATGTTCCTGAGATCCTCAAAGTACTCAACGGACCAGTGATACCACTTCATGAGGAAGACTCTCGTCATCAACCCATGCGTCACCAGCACACACACAGACGGGAAGTCGGCATCCCCAAACTGCCGCCACAGGGACTCATTGAAGCCAGAAATGCGGTCATACGCATCGGCCGCACTTTCCCCGTTGGCTATGCGATAGAAGAAGTGGCCGTAGTCTGCCCGTTCCTGCCACATGCGCTCCATCTCGGCGGAACACGGCTGGAAATTGCCAAAGTCTTGTTCGCGGATGCGAGGTTCTTCGTACACTTTGATCTTCTCGCGGCTGAAGGGGGACGGGGCCGCGGATGGGTCGTCGGGATCGTTGCGGGCTGTCAGGGTTTTGAGCAGTCCTTCGGTCGTTTCGCGCGTTCGGCGGTAGGGCGACGTGTAGATTTGGAGCGTGTCGTCGGGGCGAAGGAGGGAGCGGAGTCGTCGACCTGCTTCTGATGCCTAAAGTGTTACTTAGGCCTGTTCCATTGCAGATCATCAGATGAAGAGGGATGTATTGAGAGATTCCATACCTGTTTGTGACCTTCATCCGTGAGCTTCACTCGGTGATCCGGGATCATCTGGTGAATCTCTCGGTTCTTGTTCCCTTCAGACTGCGCATGGCGGATGAGGATGATCAGCTGGAGGAGGTTTTGTCAGTCAATATTCTAGCATAGCTGACCCCGTCATTTCTGTCAAGACAAGAATACATACTCTTGGTTTCCCCATCTTTGCCTGTCGTTGTACAGAAATCTGCGACAACTTAAGCTGTTCAACTCCAAATTACACCGCGAGATCGATGGCGTATCATGCTGTTGATGCTGACCAACGCGGGGGCGGCGTGGCGGCGGGACGGCTCGAGAAAAGAAACGACAGGGATCTTCTCGGCAACATGAAGTTCCATTGGGGAAAGCGAACGGTGATGAATGATAACCTCCTGAACATCACGTCACCATCGACTTCACTTCACCGTGATGCTTCTTTCGATCAATCGGTTGGGAACGTACATTCTCATCTTCACCCTCCTTTTCATACTCCTCTTACACTTTAGAACATTCACAGGACATTCAGAACCCGCTGGCAACGCTCCTCCTTCAGGAAGCATATACCAATTGCCTCCCAAGACTGATCCTAACAAGTTCGACTGGGCTCAACGAAAGCAACGATACCCAGTCCAGACATACACTCAGCTACCTGTTTCTTCTGGGCAGAAACTTCCCCAAGTCCAACATGCATTCGACAAGAAAGAATCAAGATCCGCCGCTCGGGAACGGAAGCAACGTCTTGCTCAGGTCAAGTCGGCGATGACACGATCATGGGCAGCATATCGTAAACATGCATGGCTGTCAGATGAAGTCTTGCCCATCTCGGGAGGAAGCAAGAACAATTTTGGTGGATGGGCTGCTACGTACGCTTCCATATATCTCCACCATCAAATCACAACTCATACCATCTCCACAGCCTCGTCGACTCCCTAGACACACTCTGGATCATGGACATGAAACCCGAATTCTCCGAAGCAGTCTCCAGCATAATCCAACTAGACTTCACCACCACCTCCCAAGAAACAATCAACGTCTTCGAAACCACAATCCGCTACCTCGGCGGCTTCCTCTCCGCCTACGACCTCTCCGCCGACACCCGCCTCCTAACCAAAGCCCTCGAACTAGCAAACATGCTCTACGCAGCCTTCGACACCCCAAACCGCCTCCCAATCTCCCGCTGGGACTTCCACGCCGCAATCCTCGGCAAAGAAGACCAGTCCCCCTCCAACCACGTAGTCCTCTCCGAAATCGGTTCCCTCTGTCTAGAATTCACCCACCTCTCCCAACTCACCAACGACCCAAAATGGTACGACGCCACAGCCCGCATAATGGATCTCTTCCACGCCCAACAATACAAATCCCTACTCCCAGGTCTCTGGCCCACAATCGTAAACTCCCGCGACGCAGAATTCTTCTCGCGCGAAGAATCCCAAGTCTACAGCCTCGCAGCCCTCTCCGATTCTCTCTACGAATACCTTCCCAAAATGTACGCTCTCCTAGGCGGTAGCGCCCAATACGCCGAAATGTACATGGGAGCCATGGAAGCCATTATCCAGCACTCCCTGTTCAAACCCATGACCAAAGAAAACCGCCAAGATATCCTCATGACAGGCGCTTTGAGAGTGGAAAATGGAGATATCACCGTCCAACCAGAATTACAACATCTAGTCTGTTTCGCGGGAGGAATGTTCGCTTTGGCTGGTAAACTTCTAGCTAATGACACTCACGTGGACATTGGTCAAAATCTAACAAATGGATGTGTTTGGGCTTATTCCAACTCCCCCACAGGAATCATGGCTGAGAAATCCAACGTCGTGCGCTGTGACCTCTCCGATCCCTGTACATGGGACGAGGAGAGGTGGTTTTCGGCTGTAGTTGCTGATTTGGAGGAACCTATGAGGGGGATTAATGCTAGTGAGGTGGTTAGGGTTCATAAATTACCGCCTGGAATTTCGGCGGTTGGGGATAGGAAGTATTTGTTGAGACCTGAGGCTGTTGAGAGTGTGTTTGTGCTTTGGAGGGTTACGGGGGAGGAGAGGTGGAGGGAGGTGGCTTGGGGGATGTTTCGGAGTGTGCATGCGTGGACGAGGACGGAGATTGCGTTTGCTAGTTTGAGGGATGTGTTTGATGCGGAGGGGGGGATGGAGGATGGTATGGAGAGTTTTTGGTGAGTCTTTTCCTGTGTTGATGGCATTGATGGAGGGATAAAGGGCATTTCTGACGTTGTGTGTAGGACGGCTGAGACGTTGAAGTATTTCTATCTCATCTTTAGTGAGCCGGATGTTATCAGCTTGGATGAGTTTGTGTTCAATACGGAAGCACATCCGTTTCGACGGCTGGACGGTACACGGAAAGGGTGGTGAACGGCGCAGTCATTCAGGCGAACGGATCGTAGCCGGCATAGATGGAAGTGGGCGGCCAGACGAGCCTTTCACACGCTTTCCAAGACGTTCAACTTTGTCGCGGATACTGGTCCAAATGGGACTACCTTGATCACTGCTCCCGGCTAAGATGGTGGCTTACAGACTCGGAATGAAACGAGTTTGAGCAAGGAACGAGCGAGTACTCCATACCCGCACGACCCGAAACCAACATTGCGCAGCGAGTACAGCATTTGGACGCATCGGAAGAACATCCTCCACAGAGCGGAGCTGTAGCAGTACAGCATTTGGACGCATCTGAAGAGCATCCTCCTCAGAGCGGAGCTGTAGCTTTTGCCTGTCTCTCTCTACTGGATTGGCTGCATACCGTGCTAGGCCGTGGGCCTTTAATGGTCGCACTCTCCTCCGATGCGTCGAGATGCTGTGGATCGATCTATTCCGGAAGCATCTTGCATCTCGACACTCATTCGATCTACTGCGGGGCTTTGGCATTGATTACTGGACCTTCCTGAGGCTATTAGAGGCCAGATTTTCCTCAGGTATATCTCAGGTCTTTGTCTCAAGAGTAGAGCTCCGAAGCACACAAAGGCTCCCGGAAGTCATCTAGAGGCTGAGAGTGCCCGAAGCACACGCGCGTGCGAACATACCCGCACATAATGATGCACACGACTTTCGTGACATCTGAAGAGAGAGCTTACAACCATGTTTGCAAAGCAGCACGAACTTGGTAGAGACGAAAAGACTAAACATTCATGTAATACACCACACCAACTCCACTTTCTCTTCTTACAAATAACACAGCAACACCGACCACCACCAAAAGAAAGCCACCATAATGCCTCCAACGCACTACGAACCACAATGGTATACAGAAACCGACGCTATGCATCTAGCACCAAGATATCACGGCAGGATCACAGTCCCAGACAACCGTAACACTTCATCCGGCACATCCGGCATACCACACGAATCTTCTTCAGAAGAAGAACCCGTCAACAGATATCATATCCACAATCCAGATACCCCATCCAACGAGTCAGAGGAAGAATTTAACCACGCAGCAGTCCAAGAAGAATTACACAACGCCATCGAAGCCTCTCTCGTAGACGCCATATCCTCCACAGAATCGGACGGCCTCGTCTACTCACCCAACGAAATCTCCCCCAAAAACCAAACCGCAGCAGACGAACTCTCCCACCTAAATCCCGCAGAAACCCCAAATCTAATCTTCGGAGCAGGCCCCAACGACCGCCATCCCAGCTACCACCTCCCAGCAGCCGAATACGACTACATTCCCCCAACCTCCCTCTCCTCAGCCCTCATCCTCCAAAGAAAACGCGAACGCAGAAAATGCGTCGCAATTTTGCGCAAACTCTGTTTACTAGCTTTCCTTGCAGCGATACAAATAACCGCGACGGTGTTTCTGGTGTTGTTTAAGAAAGTGAAGGGTATGCATGGGTGGGAATGGGGATTGGG
>MWSQ01005941.1:0-23651 GCA_002116395.1 Ramularia endophylla | reverse complement strand
ACTTCCTCCACCTCTGACTCCCCCCACCACCACCACCATTCCCCCCAAAATCCCCACTCTCCCCACTACTATCAACCAACAACTTCCTCAAACTCCCCCGATGCCTCCTCAACGGCCCTCGATAAATAGCCTCAATACTAACAGCACTAGGACTAACCCTCGAATCCTGCAAAAACAATACTTCCAAACTATCCGGCGCCAGCGTCTCCTTCAAAAACCCGATCAGCGCAGCACTAACAGTATTAGTATGGATTTTCTTCAAATTCAATCCATACTCCATTTCCCCTCCCCTATTTAAACTCCCCTTCCTCTGCCCAGTCGTAGAACTCCTCACTCTCGCGAGCGGATAAACAGGGGATTTCGGCCGGGGCATGAAATTTCTGCGTAGAGTTTTCCAAAGCTGTTCGTGGTTTGGACAATGTAGTAGTGTCAAGGATGTGAGGAGGGTCCAATCGAGGGCTTTTTGGAGGATGGGGATGGAGAGGGGCACGCGTTCGAGTTCGAGGTTTTGGAGGGAGAGTTTGTGGGAGAGGCGGGGTGAGGAATCTTCTGGGGCGGGTGAGAGAGGTGGTGGGGTTTCTCTTGTGGTGATGGGTGGGTCTTGGGGTTGAGGGAGTGGGTCTGGGGTGATTTCATCCGGGTCGGCTTCTTCTGGGGAGTTGGATTCTGTGTTCTCTGACAATGCGAATCCGAAGAGGGAGGATGGTTCTGCCGTTGGTGATGAAAATGACAAAGCGGACTCTGGTGATGTAGTTGATGCTTCTTGAGCATGTACAGCCTCATTCTCGGGCTCTTCTGTTGTTGTCGGTGCAGCACTCAGTCCCGCACTCGCCACAACAACCGGACTAGATCTCCGTCTTAGCTTCGTCCGATCCGGCAAAACGACTCTTGGTTTCCGCATATCGCACACAAAACCCGTCAGCGTCCCCAATACACCGCCAAGTCTCTTCTCGCCAATCGTGACAGAACCAGCCGTTGGGTAGTCGCGATCGACTTGATGCACGACATCGCCTTCCCACACCGTCACCCAGTCCTTCGTCATGGCATGTCTCGCAATTCCCACTCTCAATTCGCGGAGTTTGTCAATGGACCTCCCAATGAGCACGGCCATTTCATCGAGATATGCCAGCTCATCAATATCCAGCACACTCAAGCTCTTCAGCGGCGGCAAGACAGAGAACGACGGATGCTCGACCCGGTCCAAATCGGCAGTAGAAATGTGGGCAAGCGGCGGCTGACCAGGAATCGTCGACACCTGCGGAATGCCATGAGCAGGACCATGCAAATGATCGACATTGGCAGAATTATCGTGCCATCTCACCCACAGCTTCTCCAACCTACAATCCTGGCCATCATCGCGATCTCCCAACGAAGACAGAGCCAGCCAAACATCTCTCAGAATGCCCGTTGGCATATCCCAGATGAACGTCTCCAACGATCTCATCCTCGCAACAGCCAACGCGACCAGAGTGCCCAACATCTTGCCACCTTCCTTGGAGATGAGATATTCCTGCACCCAATCCGCCGGTCCATTCCCCAATGAGAACTTCTTCGTAAAATGCGCATAGTGATTCCCTCTTCTCCTCCGGATCGCCATCTCAGAAGCTCTCCCAGTCTTATTCCCCGCATTAAAGCGATTATTGTGTTGAGAATGCTGCCGCTGATTCGGCGCTTCCCCGAAAATCTCCTCTGCCATGACCAGAGTCGCCAATCCATATGTCAGAGCATCCACGCCGCTTCTGGGCTCTGCATGGGTACTGCTGTCCGGCCAAACAATGTCAAAGCGAGAGTAAATGTGCGGGATCGTGAGTCTATGCAAAGCGCTATGACACAGAGCTAGAGAAGTCAAGTCGTTGGTATGAGTGACTTCTTTGATGATATCCCGCAAAACATCGACGGGAAGATCCAACAGCTTCTTCTTCTCCACGGCCACGGCATGCAACGGCTTGAACATGCGGCTGCTTCGCAATCGAGGCGCAACTTCGCGGTCTTGAGGATCGTGGACATCGTCGTCGGGAGGAGGAGGAGGAGGAGAGACGCCGTATGCCGTGCTCGCTTTCATGATTTTGGCGGAATAATCGATTCCGCTTGGGGTTTCGGGGGGAGGCGGAGCGGGGACATTGCTGCTGCTGGCTTTGACCGCGAAATGGGAGGAATGCCGGAGCGAGTCGGCGTCTTCGTGTTGTAATTCGCTGGTGCTGGATCCCGCGACGACGCTGGGTGAAGCCTCCATCGTTCCTGCTGTTCTTACTAAATGTCTATATCATCGGCATAACCTTCCACTGGTGACATGCGGCGGATCCCGACTTGCTGGGCTCGCGCGCGGGGTTGAGATGGATTGTGGTGGTGTGTGGGTGGTGTGGATGCGGGTCGTGGTTGCAGCGTGCAAGATGGTCGAATCGGTTGGTTGGAGATGCGCTTGGTGGGTGTTTCGAGTTGAGTGGCTGGATCTCTGCACTTGCACTTGCATCTGGATCGCTGAGAGCTGTTGCTGGCTGCTGCCGGCTCAGGTTGCTATGAGGAGTGGCCGGAGCTCGGCCCAAAACTTTATTCTAATCTGATCGCCGAGAATAGATTTCGGCTCCACTTTTGCCCATGTCGATGTCGACCTCCTCCCTCTCATCACACATCTCTCAACATCTGGCAGAGCATACAGCGTCTCCTCACATCGGAGGTTACTTCTTTCCGCTGTGGGCCGCCGTTCCGCCCAACGACATTGGCTGCAGTCGCTGCTTTGCAAGGATTGTCGGGAAGCGCAGTAACCTCCGATGCGAGGAGACGCTGTGTTCTCGCAGTAAAAGAAAACATACATTGAGGATTGAATGATTTCTTCACGATGCCACGTGTACTGGAACAGGAAAAGATTCCGCCAAACCCCCAGCACAAAACACGTCCTCCCTGCCACTCACCAGCCAGAACAAGGCATCAAGCACATACTCCCACCATCTCCTCACCATCACCTACAAAAACCACCAGCGAAAGACGTCACCTCCGTAGTCACCACTCCATCACCTTCACCGCCAGGGCCTCAAAAGCGCTGCCAGTTTAATCCACACCGACCTTCCAATACCTCAAAACACCACCGCCAGCTCTCTCCATCTCACAGCTTCAACGCGATTCCCACACGCATCAGAGTAGATTTCGAGGCTTGCCCCATCTAACATACCACGCCCTCGAAACTCCAGCTTTCCAATTGTCTCCTTACAAGACAGATCAAGCTTACACTGTATGCTGCAGCACCCGGTAGTCTCGTGGCCCTTGTCTGCCAAGGAGATCAAGACTTATACAGGGTATATCTCCCTCTTTAAGACCGGCTGAGATTTCTCAAGTCTCTTTAATACTGCCTTCAATTCTTGAACAGGACTCTAGAGTTTCACGTACTGGAGGCGATTACGAAGAACAACCTCGGGAAACTTCCATGTCTGTGAGCAGCGTTCTACGTACGATGAGTAAAGACTATTAGCTTCGCTGACAGGACAGGACAGTGAGGCTTCGCATGAGCAGATGTGAGAAGCTCTCTTGAGGTACGTGTGGGCAATTTGCAGAAATACCATATTCATTTCCACGGACAATGAAACAACATAATCGTCTTGCGGTCCGAGAGAATGGATACTCATAAGAAGCTGGGTTGCTGACATCGTCTGCGTATCTTCATTACAAACATACCCATCCGATATTTCCATCGCAAGTTCGTTACTCAAGCATGAGCACAATCGGTTTCATCGACTCAATTTCCATTCATCAAGCCAAGTTCCCAGTTCTCTAATGTCAATGTTCATGAAACCCAAAAGTCCATCAACTCCCACGTCCAATACTCGTACTCGTCATAATCCAGCCACAAAACCCGTCACCCACTGCATCCCAATCACTGCCCACTGAGCTCTCATATCAACCCCAATACCATCTACCAAACCAGCACATCACGATCCCCCCACAGATCTCTCCAACAAACCAATCTTCTTTCCCTCAGACCCTGACGCCCCAGAAATCTCCGCCTCCAACCCTTCGGCCGAAGAAAGCGGTACTCTCGTCTTAGCCATCGACGTTGCCGCAAGCGGAGAAGGAACTCTCACCTGTCCAGAATCCTTCTGCAGCGCAGGCGGAACTTTCCCCAGCATAGACAACGCGGGCGAGGAAGCAGACCCCGGAAGACTCGCCTTAACCTTATCCGCATGTTCTTTCATTTGAGAATTATGGCCATCGCGGTAGGGATGTTTAAAGCAGCCGTGGATGGTGGAGTAAGTCTAATGACACATCAGTCAGGAAAGTCAGTATACGACGGTAGAAAACGACGGGGAATCTTGGGTGCGTACCATGCCACAAGCTCTACCATCGTCGGATATAGCTTTACAGTGCGCGATGTGTTTGAGACGGGCGCAGGAGAGGGAGATTGGTTTTTGGCAGGTGCCGCTGTTTTGGGGGGTTGTTAGGTGTGAGTTTGTAGGGAAAAGGGAGGGGTGTGGGAATAGATAAGGTAGCTACCATTGATGGACGGATCTCAGGGCGCCGGTTGTGAAGATTGAGAGAGTTTGGGGGAAGGGTTTGGGGATTGTTTGTGTGGTTGTGGAGGATGAGGCAGGGTTGAGTTTGGGTGAGTCTTTGGGTGGTGAGGAGGAAGACATGATGCTCCAATGTTGATCTTGGAATGAGAATCTGGAGTTTGGCGATGTTGATTGGTGATCTGGTGAGGAAGTTCTTTGAGTGGAAGGAGCAGTGAAGTATATTTTCACATTTCGAAATCGCTGAGGTCTGTGACTGCATCACCCAGCATCGCTGCAAGCAAACAACTCAAGACCAACACATGACTTCCTATCCACGTCCTCACTGGCCGAAATCAATCTATTACGTGCTCGAATCTCGTGGCCGGGTGTTCACACCTGCCCTGCTGCATCCAGATGCCCACGTACCTGCTTCCGGATCTCCAACCACCTGCTTCCCATCACTTCCCAACAAAAACACCTTCTTGACTTCCCAGCACCACCCACCATCCACCATGACATCCAAAATGAAACGATGCATAGCCAAACTCCGCGGCCGCACCAACACAATCGAGAAACACCCACAACAACACCCCTCAAGCGAAGCCCTAATGTCTCCAAACAGCATCCTTGACGGAGGCGCAACAGCCCCATACCCAGGAGATTCCATCCTCGAAGAACCAGATCCCGAGCTGGAACTCAAACGTATGCCCACAGTAGAGCAGAAAGCTCTTGACGAGCTCGTATACTGGGGTCCAACGAAACGCATCCCAGAAGAACAATTAGTTGCTTTGCTGGAGCGTGCAGTTGTCGGTTACAGCTACAGCTACAAACCACATTGGAAGTTGATCAACAGACTTAATGGAGCGTTTAATGTTGCGTACATTTTGGAGAGTGCACCAGGGCTGAAAGTGTGCGTGAGAGTTCCCGCTGCTGGGTTTCCGGCGAGGTGGAATCAGTAAGTGTCCTCTGATATCGTGCATGTCGCAATGGGACGCTGATTTTGAGTGCCACAGAATTGACGCAGATCTCTTGCGAGCCACAGCTTTGGGGATGAAGTACATTGAGAACAATTCCAAACTACCGATCCCTCGCGTTTTGGCATATAGTGCGGCGATGGACAACGAGATCAATGCTCCGTACACGATCATGACGTTCCTCGAAGGCAAGAGCGTGACTTTCCTCTGGGATGATCCCAGTGTGGAGCGTCCAGTCCTGGAAGCTCGAAGGCAGAAGATCCTACAAAGTCTCGCTACTATGATGTGCACGCTTTCAACGACCACCTTTCGAAGAGCCGGAACACTGTGGTTTCCAGACCACGATGACAGTCAACCAGTCGTCGGAGACAGTTTTCGTTTGGACAAAGACGATATCTTCACCATCAGACGCGACTTCTTGTCTTTTCCACCCAGAGACTCTGTAGCGGACTTGCTTCGAGGAGGGCGAGACAAGCGTTTCAAAGAAGATGGATTTCCTGAAAAGTATCGCGGAGTTACTTCGACAGGTTTATATATCCTCTGGGACCTAATGATCGAAGCCTTTCTCCAAAGTGCAGGCAAACTGGAAAACAACGAGCCAGAATTTGTGCTGATGCAATCGGACTTTGTAAGTGAGAGGGTGCCCCGATATGTGAACATTACTAATAGATTGTCCAGAATCCTCAGAATGTCCTCGCAGACGATACTGGCAATGTGACGGGAATAATCGGTTCGCGAGCATGTCCCGAATACAGGGCACTTTTGGACTAACATTGATTTTTGCAGACTGGGACTGTCTGGAATCCATCCCGCGCCAGATCGGCTGGTGTTCTCTTCCTCACTGGCTCGAAGCAGACTGGTATCCTGACTATCGCTGGCCTCCAGATATCGGTGCGTTCGATACCAAAACCCCTTCTCTCCAAACGAGGCCATCCAATAATGGCGTCGAACAACCATTCAGCGTCCAGAAACCGCTCTGACCTTAAAGAATCTGCTAATCCCTTTCTCCGTTTAGGTGTCGAAAACACCACCAAACCAGACCAATACCCCCGCTACCGCGCCAACTACACCCAATACATGCGCGAAGCCTGCTCCGGCAAAAGCGACTCGATCTTCACCTCCAAAAGCCACATCTATCAAGCCCTCTTCGACAGCGTCGAGAGTTTTGCGAAAGTGGAGTGTTTCGTGTATAATGTCTTGGCGGATATTTTACCGCGAACGGCGGCTTCTATGCGGAATCATGTGGGTGATATTGGGGAAGGTGGGTTTCGAATTGGGGAGAGGGAGTGGTTTGAGGCGAGGTTGGTGAGGTATTTTGCTGCGGAGGAGGGATGACAGGTTCGGAGGCGGAGGTATGAGAATTATTGCATGGACAGGTTTCTCGGTGGGTTGCTGTCTCCACAAGTCTCCAGAAGCTCTGAAGATAGTTGTCGCGTTGAGATAAGCACCTTCAATTCAAGGATCCAGAGCAAAAGCAGGTAACCAAGCATCCAGCTGACCATCCAACATGGTACTCTCCCAAGGCGGTAACCCTCCACTCTCAATCCTACTCCCCACAGCCGTTTCCGCAGGTTGCCAAGTCCAACCCGTAGGATCACTACTGAACAAACTCTGCAACTCGTCGAAATTTATCTGTTCGTCCGTTCCTCCAGTACTAGTTTCATGCTCTCCTCCCGTTGTTGTGGAAATTTCCCCAGTAGTTCTCAATTCTGGCGCCAACATACTTTCATCGCTGGTATGCAGTACCCGGCGTTCCTGAATTGGTGTCGGGGCACAACTCGCTGAAAGTAAAGGCTGGCGTTCTGGAGCGTGTTTTTCTGGGATACTTTTCCTTGTTAGGCGATATATGCTCAGGGGATTCAGGACGTCGTCTGGGGCGCTCTGGGCTGGCATTCCGTTTTCTCCATTCTGGACTTCGACGGAGCCTCCTTCTTCGGCGTAGGGGTCTTCGGTTAAGAAATGTCCACTGTGAGAATTATCCCTAGCGCCTTTTAGGACTTTCTCCAACATTGCTTCTGCGGCTTTGGAGAGGGGACTTGCGGACGCGTACATGCTTCGCATAATTTTGAGGGCTTTGACGTTTTTGCGGACGTGAGGAATTGTTTCTGCCATGAGTTGTTTGGAAGTCTCGAGCGCTGGATCGATCAGTTGGGTTAGGTAGAAGAGCATGATTTTACAACTGTCGTATAAGACAGTAGGAAGCCAGGAATCTGCGATGGCGTGTGGACCGTGGCGGAGGGCTTCGGCCATGATTGTTGCGAGGCTGCGGGCGTGGCCGAAGAGTGTGTAGCGGACGTGGGCGAGGAAACTTTGGCGTTCTGGGGGGAATTGGAATGCAGAGCGGAGACGATAGAGGCCTGGGGTTCCTACGCGGTAGAGATCGCACATGGTTTGGTGGTAGGCGTAGTGTAGTGCGCAAAGAGCACCGACTTGGGAAGTTTCAGCGCGGATGTAGAGGGTTGTGGGTGTGAATTGGAGATTTGCGGGAAGGTTGTTGTACCAGGATCGTAGCTCTGAATCTAGTTGAGCGAACTCCGAGTTGGGTAGCCAGGGTGGAGTGGCGGTGTCTAAATGTTTGATGTATCTATGTGAGGTGGTCAGCGATGAAAGAGGGTATGAAGGAAGAAGACTCACCTCAGAACTTTCCGCCTTGTAGCAATATGTCGGATGTAAAAGGCCGTCATGCCCATACAATCCAGCGGAAACTTTGGTAGTAGCTCTCGTGGTAGGAAGCCTAACATCTGTCCTGGCTCCAACGTTTCGGTGATACAAGGCTCTTCTAGCACAAAATTCCGTTCATTGCAAGGCAGTTGGATCTTGATTTCACTTGTCTCAATCAGAGTCAATTGATCAATCCCGCTCCCGACTAGAGAGTCTGTGATGTAACAACACCACATCAGTCTTCTTCGACTCTCCTTGACACTCGCAGAAGGTGCATTGCCATCAGAACCACTATCTCGACAAAGCACATCGGTTGAATGCTCAAGATTGATCTGCAGTGCTTGCGCCATGCGTGCCGTGATGGAGGAGAGCATGAATGCATTACTGTAATTTCCCATGCGAATCTCATAATCATGCAAAAGAACTGCTGCCATGAGGTTCTCCACAGATATCCTGTCCAGTCTTGCGAGGATGAGTTTCTGAGCACGATCTGCCCAGTGCTTTCCTGCGTCCAATGGATTGATGGGCAGAGGAGTATCTCTGCTCATCTCGGATTCAACAGCATAGAACAATGCGCCCAGCGCACAGACTATATGTAGCAGAGGATTGCTATCCTGATTCTTCTCCGCATCGCTGTCCAGGCGTTGAAGGAAAGAAGGCTTGTGCAAGAACGCGAAACATCTCAAATGATGGACATTGAGAAAGTATCGCTCTGCCAGAACCCTCATCCGCGAATGATCCGGTAAAGAAGGAGTAACAAGCCAGGAAAGATCATCGCCATGGAAGGACGAAGGCGGTGGCATGTTAGGTGGTGACCCCAAACCTCCCCGACTCAGAGAAGTTCTCCTCGAAGCATTCGTGCTCGTAGGCGTAAAGACCGAGATCCCAGGTGATTCCATCAACGGAGAAGCGACCCCATTCTTCTTCCCGGACGAAGTAGATCTCGCAGGCAAAGCAACAACTCTCTGCTTCCAAGCCGGTTCTGTCTCATCCTCATAAGTGCATTGCATCTTCTTCTCCAGACATCTCCCACACACCGGCTTCTGTCCGGAACATCTTGTCTTGCTTAATCGACATTCCTTGCAAGATCTGTAAGTTCTCTTCCTTTTAAGTCCAGATGATTGTTGTTGCAAGTCCTGTTCTTCGGGTGTGCCACCACCCCTCTTAGATTCCGACGAAGCGCAAACCAAACCCAGTCTCTCACAATTAAAACACGTCGGTCGCCTCTCATCGCACCGCACTTTTCGCGCTCTACACGTCTCACAGCCAAGCCTTGAACGTGTGACTTTCCGGTGAGCCGGCGGAGTTCCTGATTCATCGGCCATTTTGTTTGTCGATGGTGTGATACACGATACAACGAGTTGGAGAGATTGGAGGTGAGAAGCGACGAGCCGAAAGCTCTCAGCTTTCAAGCAAAAGTTGCGGACACCTTTTGACCATGAAACACCTCGATCAAGCTTGGAGGCCCGCCCGCACACGCAGATAACGTCGCAGTATCCCCTACGCGGCGATAGCGTCTATCTGTCGTGCGAGAGTGCGCGTCCTTGTCGGCTAAGAGGGGGAGGCGGAGGAGATCCTTTTGTTCTTTCCTGTCGTCCTTTCGTCGTTCTCCAAACCTCGTTGCACGTGCTGGAATCTATGCACTAACCGCATATTGACTACGCACGAGCATGGATTTGGACTAGTTTTGATGCAGGTCGCTTGCACATGCCACGTGGCACGGAGTAATATAAACATCACCTCCTTACTTTTCCACCACCATCATGCACAGTCGAGCATCTCTTCGTGCTGCAGCGCTTGAGTGCATTGGACAAGAGTCGCTCTAATCTAAAAGCGGAGCTGTAGCCATTGCCTATCCTCTTTACTGGAACCTACTAGGCTGGAGAGGGTCTTCCAGCATCGCACTCTCCTCCGATGCGTCGAGATGCTGTACTGTTCACCTCAAGCTCAGCGTAGCTTGCCAATCTCGAGTCAATATGGCAATGGCTTCTCCGCCTCTCGATGCATCTCTCGCTGAGCCAGAATACTACGGCTCCAACATCCTACTCGAGGAAGAGTCTTTCTCGTGGTATAATCGAGATGCATTCTATCCCGTACGTATAGGCGAAGTGTTTGAATCAAGATACAAGGTTCTCATTAAGCTTGGCTATGGATCGGTCTCAACAGTATGGCTCTGCCGTGATCTTCAGTAATTGTTCCCCTACAAAACAAACGAAGACAGCCCTTATACTGATCTATTCAATAGAACAAATGAATACGTCACCGTGAAGGTCTATATGAACGGACATCGACAGTCTCTCAACGAAGTCCAGGTTCTAGAACATTTCGAATCTCTACCGCACTCTGAGCATCCCGGTTCGAAGCTAGTGCGGCGAATGTTGGCCTCCTTTCAAATCGGTGGAGTGACAGGGCCGCACACGTGTATCGTACATCGACCTCTCGGCCTTTCCCTGCGTGGACTCCGTAATATAGCAGGTGGCAAAATTCCCAGCGAGCTTTTGAAACCCATGGTATATGGCATGTTGCTTGGACTTGATTATTTGCATTCTGAAGCCCAAGTGGTACACACTGGTAAGCAGCAAGAGATGGTACCAAAATCCTAGGAGAGCTGCTGATTTCAGTGAGCTCAGACATTCAGGAGGGCAATGTTATGCTTTCGATTGTGGACGACTCGATATTGGATGAGGTCGTACAGGAGGAAGTCGACACTCCCAGTCCACGAAAAGTGGACGGCGAACGGACCATCTATTCGTCCGTGGAGCTCGACATACCTGATGATCCAGGTGAGCCCATCTTCTGTGACTTTGGTGACGCCCGAGTTGGACAAGGACCGTTCGAGGGAGAGGTCATGCCAGATCTGTACCGAGCGCCAGAGATTGTTTTGAGGATTCCTTGGGATGAGAAGATTGATATTTGGAGCTTTGGACTGATGGTAAGCGGCGTATCTTGCACTGCGGCGTCCTACGATGACCTAACGATCCATCTTCTGACAGATATGGGACTTGCTCGAAGGCAAGCATCTTTTCAACGAACGTCTGCCAAGCCGAGAAGAGTCGAGCGCCGCACATCTGGCAAAGATGGTCTCACTACTTGGGCCGCCTCCAAAGGCCTTAATGGAGCGTTCAGAATTTGTAGACACATTCTTCAACAACGATGGTAAGCAGTCCGAGCATTCTCAGCCCTGGTCCCGTGGAAACTTTGCTAACCTTCTTCAAAGGAAGTTTGAAGACCGAGCAGAGTACAAACTCTAAACTCGCTGATGAGGTGGAGGTTCTCGATGGAGAAGAGAAGGCTCAATTCCTCTCATTCATTTCTAGGATGCTACAGTGGCGGCCAGAGGATCGAGCTTCGGCTAGAGAGCTGTTGGAGGACCCTTGGCTACAGTTTTTCTCGTCCTGAAGCAAGTTCTACTTATGCGTGGACTTGCTCTTTATTGACCGACGAATCTTCCGCCCCTGCTACTCCCCACCTTCTACTTATGCCTTGACCTGTTTGCTATTCTGCTTCTTACTCGAGCATTCACGTCCCGACCCTACATGTTACGGTTTTGACATCTTACCCCGTTATGTTAGCATGGAGCACGGCGTTACAAAGCGCGAACAGTCCGCTGTAGAACACGAAGCTCGCCTACATCTCGCGACCAGTCTTCAATCGGACAGCCCAGTAGACTTTGATCGAACGATATTGGCTCAGTGTGCTATCGTTACCACGGCGCTCCTTCTTCAACCGTTACCTGGAAAGGTCATCGATGTGTTACCCCAACCCTAACCCTACGATGGGCCCTCTCAGGCATCCCTGCTAGTCCACTTGTCTCTAGCGCCTTCTACATCGAGGGACATCCCTGTCGATCAAATTTTGTCGACCTCACCTCTGCCATGCTGTCAGCCAGAGCAAAGTTCTGGTACTGGTCATATACAGTCTTTTCTTCGGCGGCCATCCACGCGGCTTGGGGATCGTGGATCTGCACTTTCCTCTCTATAGTGCTCACCCAAAACCTCTGGGCCTTCGGTCTATCAAACAAGCAAATCATGGCGGAAAAAGCAAACAAAAGGTTGGAGTCTCTTCCACATTTACCAACCGAGCTGGTCGAACAGATCTTCTCAGATGTCACAGATACAAAGACATTGGCTTCCGTCTGCCGCGTGTCGAAACTCGGGAAACGTGTCGCAACACCGCTGCTGTACCATAGTCTTGGCATTGCGGACGAAAGTTTATACACCGGCGATAAGAACCTTTGTGGCAGGAAGACGACTCGGAAAGCCCGAAGTCTCCAACTGCAATGCCGGACCTTGATTGAAAACCGTGAGCTTGGCAAGCACGTCGCCGAGATTCGTCAATACATGAACGACCATGTCTTTCGTCATCAGCATGGTATGCGCATTATCCCGCCAAAGAAATGCCGACGTGTCCTCAGCAAAGACATTGAACTTCCGCCAAGGGTTGTCAATGCCATCATGGATGGCTTGAGTGACGAGGATTCGACCGGCCAGACTGACGAGGCGTACTTCGTGCTGCTACTGGCTCTCTGCCCGCAAGTTACGGTCCTACGGCTGGAGGGCGGAGTTGGTGTGATGCGTGCTTTGCCTCGTGTGGGCACGACTTTGAGGACTGTGTATGAGATCACGCAGGATCGACGCAATGAAGCGTATACTAGGCCAGCTTCTGGCATTTACACTATCCAAAAGATCCATCTGACATCGCTTGGCGATCGTCGTCGCCTTGGAGCGGAGGATCTCGTACCTTTGCTTCAACTCCCTGCTTTACAGTATGTCACAGCTGACTGTCTCCATCCCTCAATCTCCAAAGGCTCTGGGAGCAACGCATTCTTTGTGGATAGCTCTGTCAAGACCATCAGCATTGAACAGTGCTTTGCCAAAGACGAAGATCTGGAAGCGTTGTTCATGGCTTGCCCCAATGCGGAGTCTCTAACCATAGAATGGGGCTCGAGACAAGATAACTATCGGAGGTTTGACTGGAGTCAGATAGGCGACCTCATCATGGATCATATGCCTAACTTGAAGCATCTGAGCTTTGATCATTATGCGGACTTGGATCCGAATGAGCGAAATACTGAGGAAATGATGGCAATGATGGACGACGATTTCTTGAAATCGGCACACTTGCCGGGACTGGGCAGTCTGAAAGATCTCGAGCAGCTCGAAACATTGTCACTGTCCAATATTGCACTCTTCGGCACCCATAACGACGATGAGTTCCGCCCACAGGAGCTTGGTTTCAACGATGATGACGATGATTATCAAGACGTCGAGAAACACACATTAGAGACCTTGTTGCCAGACTCACTGAAAGAGCTCACCGGTAAGAACGAATCTGGGATCGATGGAGATGCTGTGCTAATTTTGACCTCCTCAGTGCTGTGTGAAGGTCTTCGCTTTAGCACAGATGATCGAGCTTTACTCGATCATCCCCGAGCTGCACGGCTGCAGAACATGACTATCAAGACATGTATGCAGAATCACTGGATATCTACCAGGGACGGCGAACATCGCATTTCCCCATCGACGGGAAGGCCAGAGGCGGTAGTGACGAGACCATATCAAAATGTGCGTCGGCCGCCACCTGAGCGCATTCCGGCATCTGCGATGGGAACGAGTAACGCACAAAGTCGAGATGGTACCACCGGCGGGCCAGGTGAAGAGACTCGCGAGCTTCCCATTGAGATGAGAGAGCATATGTTTGAAGTGTTCATGGCGGATGCCGTTACGAGGCTCCCGGCGGGATTGGTGGATCAATTTCGCAGTGAAATGCGCAGAGAGATGAATCTCTAGGATGAGCGCTCTGATGGAATATAGGTCTACACATGCAGTGTAGTGGTCAGTAGCTGGTGTTCGGACAGTTCGATGGTTGAAAATTACACCACCGATTGTCTCATAGCAAGCATGGTCCTTTCAGAAAAAGCTGTGCTGCTCGCGGTATCTGCTACCGGAGCTTGTAGTGAAAGACACTCGAGAAGACGTTGTCGTACCAATTGACAACATCCGTGAGAACTCTCCAACGAGCTCAAAGACAGATACTCTGACGAGATCGACGATTTGAAAAAGGCCATCGATTTCAACGAAGAGATCACGTCCAAAAGAGTGCTATAACATCCAGCGTAGCACCTTTATAGAGTGCTTAATCGGCGCAAGTACCAGTGTGACAATCGCAGTGTGAGGCGCATTCCTCGCCATGTTTACTCGACCATCTTAGAGATGGCCAACCTTTCCCAAAGTGGCATAACAACTGTTAACGTGTAAGGAGTTAAATACAATCTACAAGAGGAGGAGTACTTACTGATCTCTTGCCGCTACTGTCACATCTATATTGACCTTCAACATTGCATCGCAGGTGATTTCTTGCATTGCATTCTGCTCTCGCTAAAGCGACGGTTCCGACCAAAAGCATGATGTAAAGAGTGATTGGCTTCATTTTGACCAGAGGTGGTGACAGACTCAAAGACGATGATTGTTCAGTGGGAGTACAGAGGGAGCAGATAGCATCCTAGGGACGGGGGAAGCTGAAGATACATGTAGTTCAGCACGAATCAATACGCGCAGTACCATGATATTGGATGCCTCTTTAGGTCGAACCAGCCGCTTTTGGCAGCACGATCCGCCTCTATGCCTTCCCTCAAGCAGTCCTTGACGCTCCATCGCAAGCTGCCGGTGAGTTGGAACGACCAACACTCGACCAGGTCTCCACAAATACATGTAAATGCTTCAGCATCACCAAATACGACATCTTTGACATAGATTACCCACAAGCGGCTTGAGAGTGGTCGTTACAGCTTTAGGTATATGATCCCACGGTACGCAGCTACGAATTCCATCAGTATGAGCATAATTGACTTTAGATTCATATACTGGTCATCCTCTTAGCAGGACTCATCATCATTACACCTATCTATTCGTTCTGCTTACTTTTCTCACATCCGCAGTGTGCCGCCTCAGTCTCGATTTTCCGCAAGCTCCGAGACCTGCAAATGGACATCGTCAACCTCCTCAATCCATCAACCACAACAGTAAATATGTCTTCGTCCGGTGCTCCAGGAGGACCGTCGGACGTTCCAACCGGTGCCAACACATCTTCCCATACCAAGATGGATCGATCTCACATGCATTTGAATCCCAGTCCAAGCTCCGTCCGAGTCGAGGGCGATGGCGATTACAACCGCAAGCATCAAGAAGAGAACGGAAAATGGACGCAAGGCCTGTTCGGTCCGAGGTTCAGTCCATTGATTGCTGCAACATCAAGTAGTACACCCAACGGCCCCCGTCCGATGCCCGATCGACCATCTCGAGAGAAGAAACCGGAGCTGCCACCACGATCCGACGCAGCGTCGCCAGCGCCTGCGTGTGACATGACCAAGACCAGCAGCTTTTCTTGCATGCCACGAAGCCCTACTGCTCCTATGGTCGATGCCCTTATGCAATACAAGACAGAGTGGCTCGGACAGCTCTTGACTGGTTCTCCCGAATTCGTAATCCGCGAGGAGGCGTTCTATCGCGGTATCCGTCATCTCGATAACTTGGTCGAAAGCCGCGCAGCCGGCGTTGTGATAGCCAGCAGTATAGATCACGGCGTGGAACCATTTAAAACGTTGAAGACCATCTTCGAAAGGCACGAACACCTGCTGCAGCAGACTCCGCCGAAGCAATCAGACCCGGTCAATGAAAAGACAAGTCCTAGCGAGACGTCTTCACGCTTTAATGAAGTCCACTTCAAGCTCGCAACGGAGCTTGTCGATGAACCAGGGACTCAAACTTGGCTCAACGCGGGTAGCGAAGGCTACGTATACCGTGTGTGGGAATTGTCAAAGCAAAGCCTCACTGCCATGACCGCATGCCAGAGTAAACTTGTGTACATGGTCATGGAGCTGAGCGAGCCGGAGCTGGGCAGTAATACTGTTGACCAGCTTCAGAAGTTCAATGCCGCTCACAAGGAGAGGCTTCAGGTTGATCGCATGCGAAAGCTTCGGGGCAATGAGGATGGTGACTTGCAAAGGCGTCAGATCTTGACCGCGGCAGCCACTTCTGTAGATGATGTCGCAGAGGCAGGTTCAAAGCATCAATCTAACAAGGCTCCCGACATCAAGAAGCGTGATGCCAAAGAGTGCTTCCCAGGATACCAGCCAAATACTTGGAGTCATGGTCCCAACCCAAATCATGGCTCGTGTCGCGAGGAACCCATATACGGCGCGGACCACAGGAGCTCTTTAGACTGTCAAGCTCCTGGAACGTCCATTCCGTATACTTCAGGGTCCTACGGCTCTTACTACCGGCAGAGCATCCCATCAGACTATCACGCATACTCATGTGCCTCCAATCGGCCATCAGTGAAGGACGCCGTGCAGAGCTCTTCATACAGCCCGTATTACAGCATGCCACCCATACCAGCGACGCGCTACCCTTCCCTTGGCCAGGATCATAAGTACGCCACATTGCCATCTGATGAACAATGCGGACCTTCGGCAACACAGACAGATGCTGCAACACGGTATAGCCTTGTTGAGAAAGCTATCAGTTCCGGGACCCCGTCGTCACTACCGAGGCCTAGCGAAAGGCTGCCTCAAACCAGAAGCGGGTGTTCAACCGCCGAAGGATTACCCAACCGGAGGCGGCAGTGGCACGGTCTAGACTCCAGTTCAGATCGTCTCCGTGCTGCACAGTCGCTTTCGGGATATGGTGTCTCTACACCAATAGCGACGCAGCAAAGCCAATCTGGGCTGTACGGACAGAACGTTCCACCGGAGGTCCTTATGCAGGCGAAGAACATGTATATTCAGATGCCGGAGCATTCGAGGAACGAGGTGCGCCAGAAGCTGATGAGTGGTTTCACTGATGAGCAACGGGCAGTGGTGAGCAACAGCAGAGGAGATCCGCTTATGAAATTACTCGTCCAGAGAGCTCTTGAGAAGTACAAGCAGCGACTACAAGGCCCCGGCGTGGGCTCACAGCCCAGTGAATGTGGTATGCAAGCTGGAGATGGCACCACAAACGAACCGATCATGGAAGACGTGGGTTCCCAGTCTTCAGGGGCCAACAAAGCACCAGCGGAGACACGCGAGATGCCTTCCAAAAAGCTAGCCACAAAGCTAGCAGCGGCTGCAAGCTCCCACGCTTCGTCTTCGGCACAAGACCTGGCACCAGTCGATGACAAGTTGAAGCCAACCGCCAATCCAAACTTTTTCCCTTGGGCACAGCGATCTCCCCACTCCCAAGTGCAAGCGCCCTCTTCTGCACAGGACAAGAGTCAGACGCACAACACCAATGGCGCCTCCTCTTTCTTGGCTCCGACTGGGCAGACTTCTTATATGATTGACGGACAGAGGAGCTGGAGTGATAGTCGTGCTGTGGCGGCGGGCGATGCGAATGAGAGAGCGGCAGCTACTTTGCGGCCGTCGTCCACACGCGCCAACTCGGAAGCTTCTTCTGATCGCTCCAGTCTGCCGGATTCGGACCTTGCCAAGTTCGAGGTGGACATAGCTGGTGCATCAAAGGCTCTCGCCGATTACCAAGATAGGGAAGTGGGCCATCCTGACGAGTCTGAGGGATGGAAGCCCGAGCCCGAGGCTAAGTCGGATGTGAAGAAGATCGAAGAGATGAAGAAGATGAAGAAGATCGAGGAGATGAAGAAGATCGAAGAGATCAAAGAGAAGATCCTGCTTCGACGATTGGCCGCGTCCAAGTACGCCTCAGATCTGGAGAAGGCGGAAGAGAAGAGACGAGCATTGGTGGCCGAGAAGCGAGCGTCGATTGAGCCACTGAAGTCCAAAGCCGAGACGATTGAGCGACTGGAATCCAATGCCGAGAACCAGAAGTCCCCGCGAAAGAGTCTTGAGACTGGCGAAGGGAGCTCTAGATCGTCCCAGGAGATTTCCCACGAAGCGCAAATCTTAGCTGAGAATCAGATTGCTGCCTTTGGAATTGGCTCTCAGGAATTGGCTCTGAACGAGAATGACCCATCGCTGTTCGACGATACCAAGAAAGCGTACAATAAGAAGATGCAGGATAGACGACAAGCAATTTCCGATAACGCGGCGAACGAACCGGGTTCCAAAGGAGAGTCGTTGGAGAAAGCCGCAAGCGGCAGCAAGGAGTCAGACTCCGCCTTGATCGGGTTGGAAGTGGCACGTTCCAAAATGATGAGGAGGCAGCAGCAGGAGGCCCTGCTCGAGAAGGCAGAAAAGTTACTTGTCGACAAGCCAGACGGACCAGAGCTCCAAGAGATGAAGAAAGATCTCGTCGCTCTCGGCAAGGATCTATGCAAGGAGAAGGACGCCCGGCAGCTGAAGTGCAACCCAGCTTCCGGAATCGACGAGCACGCCGTCAAGATCGAAGACGACTTGCAGAAATCGTGCCGGCCCTTTTGTGCATTGTGTCCAGAAGAACGTAACAAGGACAAGCACCCAAAGGCTCCATCTAAAATCGAACACGAGGCGAAGTACCAGGCTGAAAACCCGGCGTACGTTGCGGCGGAGACGAGAAGGAGAGTGTGGCACCACAAGGTGGATGACAAGAACGCTCCGGCTAGAGTCCACGATGCCGTGCCAGAGACGACAATTCTCAAGGTCATGAATGCCACGCAGGAGTCCAAACCATCCCTGCGCTTGGACACAGGCGCGAGTGCCGATCTGATTGAGCGATCATACGGTGCGAGGGGCAGAACTACGAATGATGAGCGAGCAAAGGTGCAGCAGCTGGCTGATGATGCAGCGAAGTCCTCTGCTGAGTCCCAGTATGATGCGCCAGAGAAGTCTGACCTCAAGGGCTCGTCGCTCTCGTCGCCATCCACGGGAAGCTCATCCGGTGGCAAGAGCGTCGAGCTCAAGATAGAGCGTCAAAAGCAGAGATTTCAGGCTTACAAACAACGCCATGCACAGCTGAAAGCCACGAAAACTGACAACGTTCTGGACTCGGAATATCCACTTCCGGGGTCATCCAGAGTAAATTCGCCTGCCCCCGCTTCGGACGACGAGGACGACGAGGACACACCTTTCTGGCAGCGCAATGAGTCGAGGGACAACTTTGCAACTCGGTATTCGCCTCCGATTGGTGCAGCCAGGAAGGCTGTCGATACGCCGAAGTGTGAGACCTGTCAGACGCCGCTGACGGGTATGTGTGAGCATGAGGTTGAGAAGTTGGGCTGGGTTGAGATGAGTGATAAAAAGGAGGATGAACTTAACGAGGATGAGGAATGGGATCTCATCTGAAGGAGGAATGTGCGCTGCGGGAAGTGTTCGATTTGGTGGTGTCTTCCCCCCCTCTTGCCCTTCGGCTCGTATCCCGGTGGCATTGAAAGCATCTGTCAGTCTTTCGATGTATCTTCGAGGCAACTATAAGTCCTACGAAGCACGCCGGGAACAGCGCAAACATTGCGCTTATACATTTGCACACTGGTTTGTTTGAAAAAGGAATTGAGGGGGACTGCTCCAGAAGGTTGAAGATGGAGGATGATTTGGTTTTGTTGGCATCTTTCGATTTTGCCACGCAAAGTTGGAAGGTGTTTTTTTTGCGTGATTTTGAGGCAAATCCCTAATTTGGAATAGCAAGCCGGAGGCCGGAAGTGGGAGAGAGTTCTCCTTTTGACCGTGGTTCATCGCTATCCAATCTGCGAGGTGGAGGCAAGGGAAGCATCTATCAGTCTTCCTTTGCTTTGGCAATCACCATGTGGGGAGCATATTGCCCACACTTCGAGGCAACTATAAGACCTCGAGGTGTATTCCCTCGCAAGTTGGTGGTGGTGGCTGCTGCAAGTCCTGGGGGTATTGGTCCTTAGCTCTCCCATTTGTCCGCTCGTTCGTAGAATTACATTGCTATCAGGCAGTGCCTTCTCGGTGCTTTGTACCCCTCGAGAAGCCATGGAAATACCAATCCATGTCACAGTCGGACTAGCTTCATTAAGCATCATTTCATCCTCGTTGCTCGTGACAGAACTCTCTTGGTTGACCAGCGTTCGGTCAAATCTGTTTCACCGTGTCCCCAGTCTGTGGTCCAGCCATCTCGTCAAAACCCAATCATAGCATCATAACTCATAACTCATGCCTGCCTCATGTCTTCAGAACATCCATCTTCAGCATCTCCCCCGCCAAATTCCCTAAATCCCTCAAAACTGCCCTCTGTTTTGCAATCCTCTCCTCCAGCATCCTAATCTCTTCTTCCTGCTCCCCAATACTCCGATCCACATCCGGCATAGCCTCCACAGCTCTCAGCGCAGCCCGAATCTTCGACTTGATAGACTTCAAGACTTCTTCCGGCAGATCTTTCGGTGCTAAAGGTACCATAATATCAGAGGGGTAGTGCGATCCGATGTCAGAGGAGTCAACGGGCGAGTCCGGGAGTGTGAAGATGTCGGCTGCTGACGGAACGGAGTCGACGCGGGAGAGGAGTTCGTGCAGGGCGGGGAGGATGTCGAAGGTGTGTGGAGGCGGCATTGTTGGCGTGGCTGGAGTGCCAGTGTTGGTTGTAGTCTTGATCGGGTGCTTTGAGGCGGCCATCTTGTGTTCAAGTGGTGTCGTTGTTATGGGTGATGTTGATAGAGAGGTGGAGGTATTTCACAGCCGAGCTGCCATTGCATGTGCTTGAACCTTAAATTCATTAGCGTGAAGACGGAGCCTACCCTGCAGGCTGCCCTGCTTTCTTTTACTGACGCTGTTCGACTTGAAAGACAAGACCAGCTTGATATCAGCACTGTGGAAGAGGAGTCTATGAGGATGTTTGGACGCTGCTCATGAATGCCTTGGTTTCTTCATCACTTTATTCATACTCTCATTCTTCAGCATCATCTACTCGCATCTCTATGTATACTTCTTCTGGTCTTCCTGCTTTCATCACTAAGGCTCCACTGACAGCTCTGCCACTAGCGGCGCTTCCTAAGCCTTCACCAGAAGCGAGTGACCAGTCATAGCCTTCGGCTGCTCAATTCCCATCAACTCTAGCACCGTAGGCGCCACATCTCCCAGCACGCCGTCCTTCTTCTTGAGAGAGTAGCCCTCCGGCGCATTTGCCATCACGAAAGGCACCTTGTTGACTGTATGCGAGGTCTTCGGCGTCTTCTCCTCCGTCAACATCTCCTCCGCATTACCGTGATCGCTGGTAACAAACAACGCATATCCGTGCTTCTTGCAGGCCTCGTAGACGACACCAATCGCTTTGTCCGTCTCTGTGCACCCAATAACCGCGGCATCATAGACACCAGTGTGGCCAACCATGTCTGGTGGTGCGAAGTTGTTCATCACGAACCCGTACTTTCCGTCTGCAATCCTCTCGGCCATGCGTTCTGCGACTGCCATGGCAGACATCTTGGGTTGTTCGTCGTAGGTCGCGACTCCCTTTGGTGAGGGAATAAGTTCGCGGTCCTCGCCTTCGTATTGCGTCTCCTGTCCACCGTTGAAGAAGAATGTGACGTGGGCGAACTTCTCCGTCTCAGCGATATGGCTCTGCTTGACGCCCTTCTGTGATAGCCAATCCGCGAGAACATCATCCATTGATACAGGTGCGAAAGCAATGGGCAGGTTGAAATCCGTCTTGTAGCGTGTCATGGTCGTGAGGGAGATGTCTTTGGGGTAAGGGAAGTCTGGTCGAGGAGAGCGGTCTTGGTCGCCGAGAAGTTGGACAACTTCGCGGACACGGTCGGAGCGGTAGTTGAAGAAGAAGACTGTGTCATTGTCCTTGATGCGGCCCTCGGAACCGTTGATGATGATGGGCTTGAGGAATTCGTCGTTTTCGCCGGCGTCGTAGCGGGATTGGAAGGTCTTGACAGGATCAGAAGACTCTTCGCCCTCACCAGTGACCATTCCCTTCAAACCGAGCTCCACACGCTCCCAGCGCTTGTCACGGTCCATGACATAGTAACGACCGACAATGGTGGCTAGCTTTCCTACTCCCTGTTCCTTGGTGAAAGCGAGGAGATCCTCCAAATGACCCTTGCCAGACTTGGGGTCGGTATCTCTGCCATCTCCAAAGAAGTGGATGTACACCTCAGGAATCTCCATGCTCTTGGCGACCTTGATAAGCTCCTTCAGATGGTTGATATGGCTGTGCACACCACCGTCGCTGACCAGACCGCACAGGTGTAGACGTCCGTTTCCCTCCTTGGCACGCGTGAAAGACTTGACAATGTTCTCAACTTTGCTCATCTCCCCCTTCTTGATCGTCTGGTCAATGCGGACGACATCCTGCCATACGACACGGCCGGCACCGATGTTCAAGTGGCCGACTTCACTGTTTCCCATCAGACCTTCCGGTAGACCAACGGCGAGGGAAGAGGCTTCGAGCTCGGTGTAGCCTTGTGCCGTTTTGCTGCCCTCTTTGGCGAATTCGTCCATAACTGGAGTCTCGGCATTGAGGATGGCATTGCCTTTGGGATCGGATGTCTCGACGGGAATGCCTAGTGATTGATACAGTCAGTAGAGGTCCTCCTGGATGGGTCAATTGTCATCGTCCATACCCCAGCCGTCAATGCAAATTAATGCAACCTTCTGCTTGACTTCCGCCATGGTGTGAGGACCTTGATGGCTTGTCGTGAGGTGTTCCGATTGGGGATGTTGCTATCAGGCAAGGTACAGCTTCGTTTCTCCCGCTGTTCCTGTGTGCTGTCGATGTGTTTGTCTCGAGATCACAGCTCAACAAAAAGACATGTCACCGACGGTGAGGCCGAAATGAGGACAGAGGGGTGCCGTGACGACAGAAATGCCCCGCGATCCGAGACCGGCTTCAACTTTCTCGGGTTAGGGTTCCAGTTAGGGTTACAGGCTTGGCAGATGCAGATGCATGCAACAGTCGTAGGCCTCGTCAAAGCCCTCGCAGCGACGTGCAAGAGTGCAGGAAGAGGCACTGTACCTATTCGTACTCCGTACAAGGCATTCGCACAAGCGAAGAAGCGCAGCCTGAGGTTTCGCTACTGTGTTTCTCATGTCTGAGCATTGAACAGAGCATGGAAGCCGTCAAGCAGAGAGACCAAAATTGTAACTCTTGAAATGAACTCACTTGAGACGGGAAAGACTTCGCCATCAACAACAACGTATTGACATCAAACAAAACTCCGGGCAACTTGGTTTTTCTAGGCTTACGTTATTTCAGCCAAGTATCCGCCATGCAATCCCACATTTAGACAATCATCATCGTGATCTTTTTTGCTTCGCCTTTACCAGCCTCCAGTAACTGGAGCAGCACTGCTAGCTGCCCAGTCACCAGTCGGAGCAGCAGACTCGGCAGCGCCATCGGTAGCACCCCATCCACTATCCGCCTAGGATGCAGGGGGAGCACCACCACGGCCACGACCGAATCCACCACGCTGCTCACCACGGAACTCTGGGTTGAAGCTGCCTGGGGCACCACCCTCCTTGCCCTCACCACCGAATCCACCTTCGCGACGGCGGTAGCCACCCTCACGGTCTCCACGTGGACCACCACGGCCACCACCACGACGCTCCTCACGGCCGTCGGCGCCGAGCATGCCGCGTGGGGGAGCGTGGCTGCGCTGCTGCTTGACGTGGGTCTGGGGAACGATCTCGGCTGGGAGGTGGAGCCACTCG